>JAQGBH010000450.1:0-51225 GCA_034698265.1 Sminthurinus aureus
GTATTAAAATCTCACTAAAGTGTCTCATTAGATATCATTAGATTCTCATCGAACACAATGACATTTTTTTATGAGGGTCGTCATTGTATTACGTAGGAGATAAACAGGCAGAGAATGTTGTTGTTACAGCATTAGGTAATTGTGTGTGTTGTGTTGTGTGTTGTGGATATTGAGATTGGATGACTCTTCTTTTGTTGTCTTGGCCTTTGTTGAGGGATGCGGCTGAAATATGCAGAGTTTGGTCTCCAGTCACAACTTTATTATCTATTCAAAGTGATTTTCAATTAATCTCACTTAGCCGCCCCATTCATTAACCTATTAACGTCTGTTCTATCAAACTCTTGTCATTCACTCGCCCTTCTCTTTATTCTCCTGCACATCCGATAAATCCACATGTACTCCTCCAAGCTGTAGGTTGTAGCTTGTAGGTGAAAACATGCAGGATTATTATGACAGGGGAATTCAAATACAAATACAAATACACTTTCTCCCTGGGTGAATAAGCAGAATTCTTGTTGGAGAGTGGAGAAAAGAAGATTGGAGAATTCAGAAGCCAGAGACTCAAGACTCGAGACATTCAATGGAATTAAATAAAATGAATGAATGAGTGAATGAAGGAGGTTGAAAGGAGCAGGGACAGTGAGAGATGCATTTACATGATTAAAATTACACGCAGCTCGGCTAAACCACGCCATGCCACGCCGTCTACTCCACGGGACAATCCAAATCCAAATCCAGCTCAGGTTCCACATCCACCATTCAGCCATCCAACCAAACATGTATCTTTCAACGACAATTCACCTTTGCCCCGTACCAAAACTCGGGCAAAAGACCCAGACCAAGACGAAACTCTAAAACCAAATCCAAGTAAAGAGAGAGAGAGAGAGAGAGAGGAGAGGAAGGATGCATAACTACTTTACTTTACTTTACTCAATTCTACTTAACTTGCCTTTTCCTCTTTGGCCAACTCGATCCAACTCGGCCCAACTTGTTCATGTATCTCCTTGATTTACGATAAACTTTTCCCCTTATTGATTCACTTTCTTTCCTCAATCCTCGATCCGCACCCAACCAACACTTTGTACTTTGTTCTCTGCACAAAATCCTCTGTCTCAGATAAAACAGTTTCCAGCCAAATGATCTACACTCAATAACTTTGCATTACCTCGAATCTCGAATCTCGAATCTCGCAGCTCCCATTTCACCGCCTCAAACCCATACCCATATAAATAAATAGCATTTCCCCTTTCCTCTCCCTTCATCTCCTCTCCTCTCCTTTTCTCTACTTTCTCCATCCACAAAAATTAAAGTCAAACAATCACACGGAACAAAACAACAACTTGTAATATCAATTCCTTTATTTTGCACAATCTGATTCAAACACGGATAAATTGTAAACGCATAAACTGATATCACAAAATACTTGCACTTGGAATTGGAATGATCCGCACTCCTTCTTGTTCCATAAAATGTAAAATGGTGAAGGTGAGAATGGTGAAGTGGACTAGATACTTCTAACTAGAAGCTAGATTAAAAAAGCGTCGGGAAAAGAATTCCACTTGAATGTTTAATATTGATAATAAAGTTAAAAATCCTCCCTCCGTGAGGATTTTATATCGCCTACAAAGCATAACTGCTTTAGGCTCCGGAAGCGAAGCAGAGTACAAGAATTCTTCACATAATAAACTTGTCCACTAGTTTGAAAATTTTCCCGCTAGAGGGCGCGGACTAGTTAAAAATTTCCCCGCTAGGTGGCGCTAGTTTCGTTGTCTCACATTACCCCAATGTACACACCCAGCCAGCCATCCATCCGTATCTTACGAAAACAATACTCAGCTTCGCTTCCTAAAAACGCTGGATTTTTCAACTCGGCTTCCTCATTCTTTATTTTATCCTTCACTTTGATTAAAGTTGAGAACTTTTATGCTCCTGTCAAACGTTTATAGCTCTTCAATTCATTCATCCATTCCTTGTTGCTCCTCCATTTCCCCTTCTCCTTTCTATTTTTGCATACAGATGGACTAATTAAAGTGAAAGAGTGGAGTTGAAAGTGGAATTCGCTTGCTCAGGCCCATTTAACCGCGATTGACTAAACAACACGGCCAAATAATGACATTGAAGAATGAACAAGAAACAGGGGAAGGGGAAATAGAAGCAACAGGATTTTTGGACCATCCACTAAAAAATAAACTGGTGCTAAAAACAAGGTGATGGAATAAAATGAGCAGAAATGTGAAGTATCAATCCATTACAAACTCCCACTTCCCACATCCGCTATTTTTACATTAAACTCACTTTCTCATGTTTTGAAATTCTGTAAATTCTGGATATTCTGGAACTTGAGCTGTTTTGCATGAAATCCAAACTCAACCTCTTGCGTGCCCAACGGATGGCGCGTAATATTGAATTGAAGTGAGTTGAGTGGTGCGAGTGATGTTGAGGAATGAGTGGAATGGGCGAGTTGAGTTGAGTTTATCCGTAAAGAGTAAAGAGCTGGAAGAAAGAGCGAGGGTAAATAAAGGTGTAGAATGTAGAACGGGAAGAGACAAAAGACAAAGGCCAGGCTAAGCCAAAAGAAATGGCGAGAACGGGACAATTGCAAAAGAGAAAGGTGCTCTGAAGGAATTGAAGCACTTCTCTTCAACCCCTGTACCAAAAATATGGGGAAAGAGGAACAATGGGAGGAGAGTAAAAGTGGAGAAGGAGAAGATTGAGTGGGCAAAATGGCAATAAGACTCGCTTGTAGATTGTGGATTGTGGAGAATTCAACTTTCCAGAAAATGCCTTCAATTTATTCCCATGGAGCCAAAAGAATGAAAGTGTCAGCAGATGGATTTGCAGTTTTTTTTTTCTTTCTTTTGCTTTTCCAGTCTCCAGTCTCTGTAATTCTCCTTGTGGCTCTCCACATGATGAAAAATACAAGTTTTTGTTCATTCTTTCTCTTTTTCCTCCTTAACCACATCCCATTTCATTTCATTTCATAATGTATGGCTTCTGACTACTTACTTGATGGCAGATAATGCGTAATGCACAAAACACAAAACATAAAGCGTCTCTTATTCTATTATTCTTATTTTCATAGTCTCACTTTCTCTACTTTC
Source organism: Sminthurinus aureus (assembly GCA_034698265.1). Lineage (NCBI taxonomy): Eukaryota > Metazoa > Arthropoda > Collembola > Symphypleona > Katiannidae > Sminthurinus > Sminthurinus aureus. The sequence continues at coordinate 3,102 of JAQGBH010000450.1, forward strand.
TCCCATTTACGCACTTTTTCTCGCCTTTGTCAAACCTCGGAATTTTCCTCTCTTCCTTCTCCCACAACATTTAACATTTAAAATGAAGAATGAAACTGCACAAGTCACAGCAATGTCGTGGAAAAAAATATAAATCTCAAATTGTCATCATAGTCTTTGCAACATGTCATTTCAGTCTTTACATAGTAATTTATTTTAAAATCAATAAGTTCGTGTACACATCAAAATTCAGCTTGGTACATTTACTTAAAACATTTTAAAGGATAATTTGAGGGGGAAAAGAAATATTAAATAGAGAAGGCGTTGTTGAACATTGAGCATGTAATTAAGTGACTCATGAAGGTCTGAAACATGGACAAAATTTTGTATGGTAAACTCTGCACTCTGCATAATGGCACTCAAATCCTGAATTTTACAAAGTCAGATTTTTTTGTACACACAACTCTGGGCTCAGCCCCCCGAGAGAGAAAAGGAGAGAGGAAAATTCAAACTCAAAATGTGGTCACAAGTTTTATATTTTGTATCAGAGAAAAGAGAAGAGATGAGAGTGCGTTAAAAAAATAAGATACAAGAAATGTGCAAGAGAGACAAGAGACAAGAGAAAAGAGAGAAAAGAGAGGATGGCAAAACTGAGATTGGAGATTGAGGAAATTCAGATTCGTAGAGAAAATGCACATCTGTTACTTGACGTGGTGAATTTGGATGGTGCTGGAATCGGGAGCAGTGGAATTAACAAAACCAAAACCAAATACAACGGAGGACGGAGAATGGAGGAGGATGCAAAGCGATGGGAAGAAATCAACTTCCCCCTCAAACTCAAACCTTTTCAAACAACTGTGCAGCATACAGTGTACAGTGTACAATGTGGCTGTAGTCATTTCTTCTTCTTCTCAATGGAAGAAAAAAGAAGAGGAAGAAAAGAGACAACTTAAAAGTTAAAAGACATCCGCATCACAGCCTTCGCACTTCGCACAATCCCAAACCAAACCAACTTTACTTTACACACAAAACCACAAGAATTATCATCACAAGCCCATTTTTGTTTAAAACCAAAAACTACTTTCAATTTAGCGCCAAACCTTTCTCATTTCTACATCCAAAATCTACAGCAAAACAGATAATTTTGTCTCTTTTAAAATTTCAGGGTCTAAACTCTAAACAATTTCAAATGAGGAATTTGGTATAAAAATTTGTTTTTGGATTCCAATTCCTATTTTTTACACAAAGATTGCAAACCCGGTAAAAAAATTCTGTTGTACTGAATTGAGCATTGAGTAAAGAGTATTGAGTTTCATCCGCAAAACGGATAAACAAAAGAGCAGTGCCATTTTTATCCACCATTTCCCCAGCCAAAACCAATGTAGAAACCATTAGATTTGATGTCGTAATAAAGTATGTAATTTTAGTACAAAATATGACTAATGCCGCAATTCCATCCGATTCAATTTGAACTTCCAAAATGTCCTGCTTTCTCTGTGTTTTAATATTATTATACTGATTTTTGCAACAAACTTTTCCTCTTGTTCTGAGAAGAGAAAGAAGAGAAAGGAGGAGGGAGCAGAGAGAGGGAAATTAAAAAATGGAGATGAAAACGGTCCACAAAGTTTTACATCAAGGCATCTCGTTGGTTTTGGTTTCCTGCGTACTGTCGACTGTTCCATTTTCCATTCGGATTCGCTATTGTCCTTTTCTCCTCCGTTTTTTTTCTGATCAGGATGCCGCCAACTCACTCATTTAGCCCGAATTGAAAGAGAAGAGCGGAAAAAGAAAGTTGGGGTGCTGTTATTTTTGGAGAAGACGAAGCTTAATCTGGAATTTGAAGAGTCTCGTGTTGTGGAGAATGGAATAATGCAGAGGATGGAAGATTGTGGGTGATGGTAGGGAAAAGATAGATCGGCAGAGGACTGGAGGAAGAAGAGGAAAGTAGAATAGCAAGTGCACAATTTAAAGAAACCGGCTGATGATGAAGACAGCGGAGAAAAGGAAGATGAGGGGTTTGTTTTAGACGAAAAGCGTCGGACGGGTATTTGGTATTTGGGATTTGGTATTCGGGATAAAGAGGAAGAATAGAAAAGAGAGAGGAGAAAAGGAGCGCCCGGCTTTTATGAGTCGTCTGATTTGATGAAAGAAGCAGCTGTTACCAAAAGGCACATTCATTGCCGTCGTCCTCAGCTCAAATCACACTTAAATTCCTTCGTCCCGGTCCCGTTCTCATCCTCGTCTTCCAACATCCAGAACACAGAACACAGAGCACAAGTGAATACATGTTCCCTAGAATACTGGAACATTTCACTTTTCGCCGTGTGCTCCTCTACAAACTACAACTACACACACTATGAATTTGGAGACACAGTCTCATATTTTATCCGCAAAATACTCTTACCACAACAGGCACTATGAAAAGGGAAAAACCCACAAAATTATCTTGTTCTTCTGCTCCATCCCCAAAACTCCAAAACTCCAAACTCCAAACTCTACACTCATTTTAAAAACAAGATGCACTTTTGATAAATGTCCTACGACTAAATTTTCCTCTCGTTTTTAAAAAAGTACTGCAACTTGATGCTTGATATTTTTACATCCTGCGGATTTTTAATATCCACAATCCGTAATGTACAACGGGTCAATTCCAACTGTACTATGTATTGTGCAGGTTGGATTTATCATTTATGAGCCATGCATGGTAATATAATATAAGAATCATAATAATTGTACTCACAGTCGACGCTGACTTTTATCCTCTTTGACACTGCTGGCGGAATCCCGTTGCTCGCGATACACCTGAAATTATGGATTCAATTAGTGGGTTCAATTCTCCGTGTCAAAAGTGGACAGAATAATATGAAAAAAATGTGTTTAAGTATGCAGAATAACGCACATGTAGGCTCCCATGTCCAGCCTTGAAATTCGGGTCAACTCCAACGAATCACCTTCCCATTCTCGCACTACAAATTAATAGGAAGAAAAAGATGGTTAAGAATTGCTTTAAAAATGCATGGGATTAAATGAACATTAAAAAGGAGTGTAATGTTGTACCTGTGATGGTTTTGTTGATTTTCATGTCTTGTTTGTCTTCTCTCTGCCACTGATGGAAAAAGGAAAGAGAAATAAATAATGATGACATGATGTTTTTATAAAAAGAGACAAATTTTGAGCTTTGAGCTTTGATAGTTTACCTTGATAAGGGGGGACGGGGATCCAGTGGCATGACAACCGAGGGACACATTGGCGTTTTCACGCACTATTACGTCCGAACTGCTCATGGAGTCATCGATATTCGGCGGAACTAGAACAAATGACCAAGAAAAACAGGGAAAAGTTAGTCTTTATCTCCTTAGTTTTATTGAAATGGCTGGCGTGACAGGAAAACTTTGTGCATTCTCCTCCTCAATCTCTTCCCAGAACAAATAAAACATAATTTATGGCACTCGACTCCCTTTTGTATCTCTGCCATTTCCCTCATGTTCAACGCGCCATTTAGCCAGTCCTACAAACTACAAACTACAAGCTACAAACATCCGTTATACAACTCTTTCCTTCAATCCAGAATCTCCATCCACCAAGAACATTCCTTCGCTGGAAAACAATTCCAATCCAAATTTCGGTGTCTATTTTTATCTATTAAAACATGACTTTTCCACCGAGAACTCCTCTCTTATTATTTTAGTTGGCACTCTTATTTTATAAAAAGGGTAATGGTTATTGAAATTGAGGGGATTGAGGGAAAAGAGTAGAATGAACATTGAACAGGTGACGTTGGATATTTTACCGTCTATTTTGCACTTAAAATCCCGGATACATCCGAAATGTAAAATGTAAAATGAGCATTTGACGTACTGGAGAAGTCTGGAGGAACAGCAATTGCCGAAATCCTCCTGGATAAAGAACAAGTAAAGATGAGGAAAAGTAGCACTTGTCTCCGGATCTTTGGAAACTTTAACGTTTTCCAATTCCCATTCGAAAAGGAGAAAAATGGTGAAAACATGGTCAAAAACATGTTTAATGTCTTGAAAACTTGAAAACTTGAAGCTGTTGGCGGAGATGACTGAAATTAGAGCGGGAATTGGGTAGAATGTAGAATTCACGTGCGGACAGTCGCCAACGTATTGTCTCGGATTTCAAATGAATCCAGTTACTGTCGCAGGAGGAAACATTTGATTTGAATTGAGCTGAATAAGTAAAATGTAGACTGTAGACTGTAGACTGTAGACTGGAAGAGTGTTGAGTGTTGAATGTTGAGTTAAAACATTTAATTTTTATTGTTCCACAAACAATATCTTTGTTTTGAAGGATGAGAGTTGATGAGAGGCTGAAGCAGAAGCTCCAGCTGCTGCCTTTGCTAACTCAACTACTTTATTTCCAGCTTCCTCTCCAACTCTGTTTAATTAGGATCCACAATCCACAATCCACAAGTACAAACGGCATCCGCAGCGTCGTTAAACGAGAAGAAACCAAGTGAATTGAATTGCTCTCGTTTGATTAATTAAAACTTCTTTCAACGAGCCCCATTCACATGTCCTCCAGTCTTCAATCCTGTCATCACTACAGCCAATTTAATTATTATTATCTCGTGCAGAATGAAATGGCAACATGATTTTAATAGCAGTTGAGATATTTTTCTTTCTCATGCATGTTGATTTAATATTGAATTGAATTGCTGGAATATTATATTTAGTCTTTAATATTTTTTGGATTGAATATTTTATTTATTTTCCCATGCCAAATATCCAATTATCCTACTTTTTGACTATTGACTACTTTGTCTTCTCTTGTCGATGCTTCCTCCTGAGTTTACAATTATTCCTTGTTTACATTTAAAATCAGACGACCCTTTTCCAACAATAAATAAAATTGTGTATTCCTCCATGTGTTTTGCTCTATAAATTTTACATGGGTTGAAAGAGTCTAAATTCTCTGTGATTTGAGATTTGAGATGATGTAAATAAAACAGGTTTATTTCTTCCATTCCTGCACAATACATTTCTTTTCATCTACATTCTACATGCATTTATTTTATAGTATTTGCGGTTGCCTTCCACTTAGTGTTTTGGAATAAAAAACAAAACGGGAGCAGAGTAAATTGAAAAGTGTGTAAAACATGGCAGAGGGGAGCAGGGGATTTTTATTTGCGTCTCTCCCTTGTTTATAGCGAGACATCGTAGAATCTCCTCTCGTCATACATAAGTAATGCACGGAAGTACACTCGCACACTCGTTGTAGGCGCATCATGTACAATGTACATGAATTGCCCTATGCAGAATTTATGCTGATGCCCCCAAAATTCCAGCAAGAGTTTAAGTTTAAGGTTGAGTCGGAAGACATAAAGTTGGTTTGGCAGACAAGTGAGGACATACATGACACTGTCGGCTCCACTATGAGAAAAGAACAAGGCTGAAGACTCGAAACTCGAAACTGGAGACGATGACGAGACGATGAAAAGTGGAATGAAAAGGAAGAGATTCCATTTGAAAGTGCCAGTGCCGAGTTGTTGTGGTGGAGAGAGAAAGAGCAGAGTTGAGTCGAGTTGAGTCGAGTAAATGCATTTGAGTTTGCACAATATTTACGCAACAGTTGTTTCTTTATTGCATTATTTATTTGAATTCAGCCGCATACATACATACATACACACCGCACCGCACCGCACCGCACTCGCACAAACACACTCGTGTCTTCTCTGTTTATGTCTTGTATTTGTCCCGAGAAGAGAGTCCTTTCTCTCTCTTGCCATGATATCTTCTCATTCCTCATCTGAGCAACGAAAAGAGAGAAAACATGAACATAAAACGGAGGAGCATCTTTTCCCCTTCCTCCCTCCACTTTCTTCCTTTCTCCTTTTAAAATCTCAAATTCCGTTTCTATTACCGCTATTAGAATGAAAGGAAGAAAGGAAGGAAATGGGAGAAAGGAGAAAGAGAAAGAGAATGAGAAGGCGAGAATGAGCGAGAGAGAAATAAAGAAAAGGAGAGAATTTATTTTGGAGGAAGTCTAGAGTCTGGAGTCTGGAGTCTGGAGCAAAAACCAAAGTTGAAAACCCATCAAGTGGATATCCACACTTTTGGAGTTGAGTTGAGTTTGGATTGTGCATAGATCTTGTCACCCAGTCCCAAGACCCACACATTTTCCTTTCACATCCCCACATCTCCAAACTCATTCATTTTATTCAACCAATTGCCCCATTTCCCGTTTCCCGTTTCTCGTTTCCTCTTTCCATTTTCCCCTTCCTCAACTCAAAACTTAAAACTGGAAACTCGAAACCACTACACCGTTTAAAGTTTAAACCACACCACATTTTCCATGCATTTCTTCCTTCTTTTCACTCTGCACATTCTAATTGTACTTTTGTTAGTCATATTGATAAATTTGGGACTATTTTCATAAATTGACATTCCTCCTTCACATGTAAAAAAAACTTGATCCTTTTCCGATTTTTCGGATTTAATTGGAGAAGAAAAAGATGACAAAATAATAAATTATGGCTCATGTTTTCGGAGAAACCACTTGTTCATCTTAAAGTGACGTGTCCGGAGAAGTTGATGTTCAATGCTCAATGCTGGATGCTGGAGTGTGAAGACTGATGAAGGTAATTTACGGGTGAGGAAGATCCCGGAGGAATGACAATATGAGTTTTCTTACTCCGGTATATTTGATGCTCGTATTCGGATTTATTCCTTGGCGACATGAAGACATCAAGTGCATATGTACAATGTGAATGCAGAGTAAAATATGTGATTAGATTTGTGGGCGGGAGAAGAAGAGGTACGTGAAGAAGGTTCATCCTGACAATAATGGCTTTAATAATCATAATCATGGAACATGGAACAGGGCGAAAGAACGGGAATGTTGGAGTGATGAAGAATAATAATATAATAAATGCGTGTGCTTTGGAGTGGAGTGGAGTGGAGTCTGATGTAGCAGAGTGAGTGGATTTACGTGTGTTTGAAGAAGGGAAATGCAATAAAAGTTGTGGTCAATGAGAATGTGAGATGTTGATGAGAGTACATGAGCATTGAGCATCTGACTTTTCCATCCAGTCAACGACACTTGCACTCCTTCTGCCACTTGTTCTCTGTGTAGTGAGTGTGGTGTATGATGAAAGTCAAGAGAGTTATGCGGAGGATGAGAAAGAGTGGAAAAAAGCGGGATATTGAATATGAGGAGAAATTCGTGCTAATGTTTCCATTATCAGAGATTCTGTGAGAGCGAGAGCACACTTAGGTGGTATTAGAACCGACATGCATTTAGTTGATCCGACATTCATTCATTCCGCGCAACGTCATCCAGGATAAATAAATTGCATTGGAGAGGATCGCTCGCTCGCTAAGTATTATCTACGACCATCACAACCCCAAAATCCTCAATCCTCAATCCCTTTTCACTCCTCTCTACACTCTATTCTCTACTCTCTACTTTCTACACTCGATCATCCACACACACACACACACACATAGGCACATGTAACCCTATTAACTCGCTCTCTGGATTTCTTCCTTTCATCGCCATCTCCATCAAACACGGAGAACGGAGAAACTTACATAAAAATTATGCACGACCTCTCCTCTCAACTCCACTTTGGTTTGAAGCTCAAGCAAACACTCAACTCAACTCAACTCATTGTCAATTCTCTGGCTGCAGTGAAAGGAAATGAAGAGCAGGAGAAGAGAAAGATGGATCGTCCTCAGATTACGTAAATAAAATAAAATAGACATGGAGATCCACGTACAGTTTGCATGCTACGAGCCCATTACTACACAAAACACACATCTCCCGCTTGCCCCTTCTCCACTCTGTTCTCTGTTCTCTGTTTGCGACCGAAAACTTGGAAATCCTTTGAAATGACTCCAATTTATGAATCAACTTGCACCAAATCCAGAATCCGGAATTTAGAACCAGGACCAAAGTGAGCATCCCAACTCCATGTAGATTGTAGATTGTAGACGCGTCTAATAGACTGACAGAGTAATCTGATCAAAATCAAAATTAATAATGTGAACCCAAAACCCAGTCCAAATCACAATCACAATCAGAATCAGAATCAAAAGGAACAATGAATGGCTAATGGTTATGAATTTAAATTCAAATTCAAATTCCCAGATTCAATGAAAAAGTCAACAAATTGATCCATCTTTATTTGATTACCCCTCATTAAAATTATTCTAATCCGACCAACGGCAAAGTATCTTTCTACTTTCTACAAACAAACAAGAAATCATCAGAACCACATCCAATTGTACTTTGTTGTGTGGACGTGACCCGGACAGGCTAAAAGCTAAAAAGAAGTCATGAAATTAGCCAGTTTGTTAATAGAATTACTCATATTTTGGCAATTCCTCTCGATTCTCAAAATAGTTAAGGAAGAAAATTAAATAAGATGCGGATTTTTAAAGGGGATTTTTTACAGAGAAATTGTTGTGATGATGATCACGACTACGGTTATGATTATGGTTATGATTATGTTGGGATGAGGATAAAATGATTGGGAGTAGATAGTGGGTGGATTAATACTGCAGTCATTTCTGTGGGCGTGGAGGAGAGTAAAATGGGAATATGAGTGCAAATGTGTGAGGAGAAGTGAAAAAGCGAGGGGAGAGAAAAAAGGGAGAAAAAGATGATGCTGAAAGAGAACGAACAAGTGGGATGAGCTGCGAATGCTCGGAAGGAGAAAATCTGTGAAGTGAGAAATCGGTACTTTCATTTTTATGATCTGTAGATGGATAATTCGTGTTCATATCCAGCTCCACGATCCACTTTTCTCCAGCCTGGAAACTCCAGTCTCGATTCTCGAGTCTCGAGTCAAATGTGCGTCTAGTGAGAAAACCCCGAGATCTCTTCACACATGTGTACAAATAGAGAGTCCGCAGTTGGTTTTTCTCCGGCTTCTTCCACTACACTCCCGTGTATCACTACAGATTGTATACAGAATACACAGTATTTGTGAGGAGGAGGAAGAATAAGAAAGAGAGTTGATATCTTTATTCACTAGTCTATTTTTCTATTCCGCTCCCAGTTGGCCTTTTTACTCGATTCTTCCACCATTTTCTGCCACACTTGTTTCCATACTATTCTATTTGCACGGCTCTTCCTCCTTTCTTTCTGTCGTTACCTGCGACTCTCAACTCAAGCCAACTCAACTCAACTACCAACTTTCCCATTCTTCTGGCTCACAGAAAAAACGGTATAAATTCCGAGCTTTTGTATCTTTTATTCCTAAAATCATATACACTGCACTTTGTACATCGTACAAACACCGAGCCCACGGATGAACAATTCCTGCTTCTCCCGTTTTTAACTCCCGAAGAAGAGACGATCTGCTCCATTCTACTGCAGATTGTGGATTGTGGATTGAGGATGGTGGGAAAATTTTTCGTTTCATTTCCTCCTCCTTCTTCTTTCTTCTCCCTGTTCCCCTGACTCTCGAATCTCGAATCTCAAATCTCAAATGGAGGCACATATAAAAGAGGGAGAAGAATAGAGAAAACTGCTTGTACTTTGGAGCCGTAAAGAGTAGAGATAAAATATCTGTTTCTCAACCTGTTGCTTTTATAAATCGGAGGTCGTGTCAAGATTTATTGATAATATCCGAAAGGATTCTACTTTCTACTCGATTCATCATTTCCCCGTTGCAAAAGCCATAAAGAAGAAATATTAACAAGCGGGAAATAATAAATGTACATTACGCCCAACTCTCAACTCTCAACTCGAATCTACAACCTGATTTTTCATTTTCAAATCCCAAAGGTTCCGCCTTTTCCCGTTTGTCAATCTCTCTCATTTTTGTGGTACATTTTAAACTTGAAACCGCATCGCATATCGCATGTAAAAGATGTAAAAGACAAATGATGCAGGATAATAAAACATGTGTTGATCACGTCAATGCGGATGTAATGAATTTGATACCGAAAGGGATGAATGAGGAATAAATGCCAACAGCGAGAAAAGTAAAAACAGAGGGAAAAAATGTGAACGTGGAAGAGAGTGTCGGTGTGAATTAAAAGGACTTTTTGATTGAGTGGAAAGAGGAGAAGAAGGATGACAGAGAAATGAAAGGTTGGTGTTGGTGTTGGTGTTTGGTGTCATTGAGAGTTGAGAGTTGAGAGTTGAGAGTGAAAGTTGGTTGGCGGAGACGGTGGAGAGACAAAAAGGGACGTGCAGAAGACGGTTGTTTGACATTTAGGCTGTGTAAAAAATGAAGGAATTTCAATTTACATAAAAATATGCATGAAAACTGTGAAGATGAGTCCTGATATTTGTATCTAGATTCTAGAATCTAGAATTTAGAATCCAGATAAATGTGCGTCTATCTTCTACTATATGAAAAGATGCACATGTAGGGAATATGGAGGACTTTGTACATTGTACATTTTGGGTTGTGCGGTTGATTCAAGTCAGTTTCCTCTCTCACTCTCTCACTTTTTCTCCGTCTCCTGCTCCTTTTTCTCGTCCTCGGGAGGGAAAAAATTGGACTTAAAGTATGCAGAAAATGGTGTATCAGAGAATATTCAATTTGTAGCTGGCGAGACGTTGACTTGAGGAGGGAAAATCGATGTGCTCTACATCCCTATTTCTATTCTTACATGCATATTTCTCTCTGTATTCTGTAGCCTCACGCTAAATTCTACTTTAAAACCTCCACGTAGGAGCCACGACGTACGACGTACAAGTCCCATTCAAGTGACGGCAGAAACTCCTCCACTACATTTTCTCTACATTCTTTCTCCCATCTCTCTGCTCTCTGCTCTGTGTTGTGTTGTGTGTTGTCCTCATTCTCGTTTTGACTACACAACTTTAAAACTCTTTTAGCTGCGTATTATTCCAATACTCCGTTCCCCTCTTCCCTTCACCTTCCTTCACATCACATCAAATCAAATACTCCGAAACTCCTCACTCAATTTTGTCACACCAAAAATCAAAAATCTATTCTGTTATTATTATTATTATTATCATTTCACTTTCCTTTTCCACAGCAAATATCAAGATGCCGAGAAACTAAGAATTTTCTTATACATTTTAATCTTGTTTCGTAAAATATAAAATGTAAATTTACACCGGGTTTTATTCAAGTCCAGATAACTTTTGTCCTAATTAAAATCCAGAAACCTTAAAGGTCCGTGGTAGAAAACGGCTGAATTAAAACAACTAGAACTGAATAATAAAACTAATTTTCTCTCGATAAAAAAAGTTCAATCTTAATTCGTAGTTTATGTAACAATGTGCGGCTTATTTGAACAGGTGGGAATGACAATGAATTTTTGATGGTTTTTGTCTCAAATCTGTGAATGGATTTACTCGAGTGATTTAAAAAGCAAGAAACTAGTGGAAGACGAGAGGTAGACACGAGATTTACTGTATATTTTACAAAGAGTATTTTTCCACTCTGTCCCTTCTCTTTTCCTTCCTTTTATGTACATGTCTACATTGTGACACGGACAAGGAACAAGGAATAAGGAATTCCTCTAGATTCTAGATCGTACGAAGATCGACAGCAAACCAATTTATGAGCTTGACTGAAACGACGCATCGAATTATCATCCGGAGGAAATTCAACATTCAAGGCGGAAGGATAATATGCATTTTGTACAGAGAGAGATTCCAAGGATATCTTCACGCTCCCACTTTCCTCCCTTCCTCTTCAACCCTTTTCTTGGCACTCTCAATTCTAAATTCTAAATTCTCTCAGCTCGGATCTTGCATCTTGTACATGATGCATCCACATTTTTTCACCATCAATTTCCCCTTCCTTTTTTTGATGTGATGGGATGTGATGGGAAGGGGAAGTTTCTTTTATACAGTCTGAAACTTTTCCTATTATTCCTCCATGTAAAACTGTTAGGACGATCAACGATCAAGAATTCCGAAAAACTCCTCACACTCAAGAAGGAAAATTCGTTGTGTAATACGTTTTGAATAAATCCCCACCCAACTGAGCCATCCATCTTCCTGCAGCTTCCCACTTACAACTTACAGTTACAGGAATTGCTATTACATCCTGCGATCCTTTTCTCATCTTGTTCTCAAGTACCTGCTCCGAAATCCAAAACAGAACTGATCAATGTTAACGATGAGTCGATTAGAGTGATACTTGTAATTTGTAATAATCGTATTTGTTAGGGAATCCCCTGCAAATACAAAGTTTGCAATACATCCAAAATCCAAATAAGAGCACACAACTGAAAAGTCTCCGTGATATTTGTGACTGGAATTTCGACATTTTAATTGTGAAAGCAGAGCAAGTTGACGAGTGACGAGTGACCTCAAGTTTTATTTTCCTGTGCAATGTGCCCATAAAAAGCTACTGGATCCGCGTAAAGGGCGGATTAATGAAGGATGGACTGTGTGTTGTAATTTTATATTGGATGTTTCCATAACACAACAAAGGAATCTTGTCGCTCCCTCTTTTTTGGTAGTTGGTTTGGTTGTGCGTGTTCCGTGGATTTTAGAGCCGTGTTTGTTGTGTGTAGGTTAATTAATGAGCTCTGAAAATGCATGGATGAGGCATTCGCTCGGGCAGTTTGCAGTTTGATTTGATGAGGTAAATTATGTTGCGTTTATTTTGTTATTTTGTAGTTGTGTCTCTTTTCTCTCACTTCTCATTCCTCATCACCCTAACAATCTCATTCCACTCTTTCAGCTTCTACTTGTTACTTGAACATTGTAATACTTGTATTTCCAGCAGTCGTTTTGGGGTTTGACTCGAGACTCGAGACTCGAGTTGATGAAGAGAGAAATCTCTGGAGAATTTCCGTTGTGTTTTATAATTTCTGTTGTTGTGTAAAATGGAGGAGGATTTGTTTTTAGTGAGGATGATAGTTGTAAGAGTCCTACTACCACATGGAAATGAACATGAACAAGAACATGAGCATGGGAATGGGAATGAGATGCACTTGAGTATGCAGTGCAGTGCTGCAGCCTATCTGGTGTAAAACATATGCAAGATATAAGGAATATGGAGGATATATGGGAAATGGAAGGCGAGGCTGCGGAAAGGAAACATGAGGAAAATGGAAGAAGAGGAAGGATTTTATTAACGACAGTGGAAATTGCCATGAGGGCAAGAGCGAGAATGACTACTCGCTGTAGTCGACACGAGCTGTTGAATATAATTCCGTCTAGAGTGTAGAGTGTAGAGTATAAAGTGAGCATGAGGCGGTCATAATGACTCTCCTTGGTGGAAGAGTCAAGTTGCTCTAATAGAGCCTAATTACGGAAACCAATTAAGGTTAAAACTAGGCAATATGATCCATCTAATGCCTCCATCCTCTCACTCTGCCTACACACACCAGTCAAGAATTTCTCTATTATCCTTCCATCCAACAACCAACATCCAACTCCTTTCTCTTCTCTTCTCTTCGTGTGCCTAGACAAAACGCCTTTCTCTCTTTTTATATGCACGGAATATGCACACACTACCCTCTTCACTCTTCGTTGAATGAGAATGTGAGGACTAGCGCCTGTATTCTCTATAATAATAATACCACACACCAGCATTCTCATTTCATTTCCTGCCACTTGTCTCCACTCTACACTCTACACTTTCTGCTCAAAAACCTCCACACTCCACACCAAACTACACTAGATACTAGACACTAGACATTCTCCACTCTCAGCTCCGTTCGCCCCTTTCCTCCCCATTTTCTATTCACTTTCAACAACTAATGGTGAAAAACCACTTTTTCAATCTTCAACTACCAACACCACACAATATACAACATCGAAATTCTCAATTGGAGACAACTCCAAACTGGAAATTCTCTAAGCTGCGACATGACTTTGGCTTGTTCATCCCAATATCTTTGATAATGAACCATGGGAGAGAATTTGCTTCCATTATTCTATTATTATTATGCCATAACCTCGGAGATTTCCCTCTTTCGTACTTTGTATCCGATATTGGTGTTGATATTAGCTCTACGCGTAACATAGATGCACGTAGTACAGTTTGTACTTGATAAAGGAAGAAGAGATTTGTCTACTCACCCACAATGTGAACATAGCCGAACTGGGTTTTGGCCGTCTCCGTATTGATTTGACACATATAGCGCCCGGCGTCACTCTGTTGAACGTCCTCGATGTGGAGATACCAAGTTCGGTGCTTGTCGTGAGTCACTTTGATCCGCGGATTACGCGTGATTACATGCGTCTGCACCGTCAGTATCGCGGATCCCTCGAAATGGATCCTGAAATCACCAAACATGCACAAATCCATCCATTATTATTATTATTCATACTTGATACAAATTCAAAACAAGTTATACAAAATACAAACAATGAACAATAATTATTATTATTATCCCATGTAGTTGGAATTAAATGAATGTGAAAATGAATGTGTTCTTACCAGGCCACCTGAAGGAGCGACAAAAGATTGAAAACAAATACAAGATAAAATGTCATATTAATTCATACTTGAGTATTAAATGCGTATAAAAATGGAGAAAATAAAGGGAAGAAGGAAAAGATGAGAAAGTGATCATTTTATTCTGTGATCTCGGGTGACTGTAGTGAAAAGAAATGGAACATGGGCAAAAGTATGGAGTTACTTGTGTGTGTCTCATTACATGGAGCACAGAGGAGAGGAGAGAGAGGAGAGGAGTGCAGTTCCAACCCACCCCAATGTTCTGCTTTAGTAATAATAATACTCGATATTTTCCACTCCCCTCCATTTAATCCTTTCATAATACTCAATTACGAGTTTATTACATCCACAAGGATTATTTAGACCTCAATACAACACAACCGAACACAAGAGAACAGGAGAGAACAGAAATATCTTTTTCTTTTCATTTACTGCACCCTCCCAAAACTCAATCATTTACTTCCCTCTCTCTCTCTCTCTCTCTCTCTCTCTGGCTCTTTGATCATCCCCACTGGGACTCTGTTTCTATGTTGAGCATTGAGTAGTGTTTGAGTGTGTTTGAGCAGACACTGTTGCGCCCCTCAAGTAGGAGCAGAAGTACAAGTATGACCCATGTGATGCTGTGTACAGGGAGAACCAGAGTCGCGTAACCCATGGCTTTTTGGCTTTAGCTCCTTTTCCAGATCCGATTTCAACCCCTCGCACACACAGACACACACAGACATATTGATATGCGTATGATATGATATGAAATGATGTGACGGGCTGAATGAGAGGATAAAAGAGTGAAAGAATGAGTGAATGCGCGGAGCATAATAATATCTTCACTTTTATCTGCACCGGATTAGCATACTGATTTCTCCATTTCTCCATACTCGCACTCACATTCTCCTCTCGATACTCAGTGCTCAATTCTCTGTACTTGATACTCCATACTCAATACATGACTCTAATTCCTAATGCGGATTCACCAGCGAAGCATGAGTAAGTCCAAGTCTTTTTTCCATCCTTCATCTACAATCTAGAATCTACCATCACATTAGTCATAGCACTTGCATTACACAGAATATTCCTTCATTTTTCTGCATATTACCCTTCAATTTGCCACCGGATTCATATTCCTCAACATTCGACATTCCGCTTTCTGTTTCGGTTTTTCTTGATCCTTTGCCATAATACAGGAATGATTTTGTAGCATCGTAAGATTCGAGTAGAGGTTCGGTTTAAATCTTGTTGATCATGTGGATAACACATAATACGCAATAATGAACAATTAATGGGCAACAGGATTCATAATTCATGGGGGTGAAAATGGACATTGTGGTTGCGCTGAAGGCTCAAGGGCAGCACTCGTTAATCCCCCCGAGACTCATAAAGAAACTCGCCCTTCTTAGATATTTCACCCCTGTGAATTCTCTTACGAGATTTAAATCAAGTACAGAGATGTCCTTTGGAGAAGTTTAAACGCAAGAACTTTGGCTTTGGTTTTACTTGAGACTTGAGACTTGAAAATGACGTTGCATCTTAGTAACCTCGGAGGTGCACAAAAGTTTCGTCCGTATCAGATCATCAGATATGCATTTGTGTTTGGGTAGATCAAAAGTTGTGGTGGAAACCAAATAGTGGAGCAGCGACTAGACGCAGTCAAATAGATGCACTCAACAGTCAAAAGACAGGAAAGAACCATGAAAAATTTGTTTATTTAAATGAGGAAAAGTGTAGACAAAGCGGACTTGTAAAAGACGAGGGAGAAAAAGACTCGAAACTCTAAACTCTAAAAAGAGTTGTATTCACACGACTTTTGCTTCCCGCTCCATTCTCCATTCAGCTTTTCCACTTTCATTTCCCCGTGTTTTGTTTTGTTCTGTTTTATTCTGTACACAACTTGTCTGCGGTTGTGAATTTTATGTAGAATCTCAACACAATGTGCATCGTTCAGCATCGGCTGCGGAGAAAGAAGGAGAAAGAAAAGTTGTTCATTTGAAATTCTAAAGGATTTCCCAAACAAATTTCTTGATCGTGTCTCTTATTTTTTTAATGCCTCTAAAGAATATTTGCATTAATGACTCGGTGCTTTCCCATCTTTTCCTTTTCCCTTTCTCCTACTTTATTTTCTTCCGCCTGTGACAACACGGAAGGCGGAAGACGGAAGTGGGGAAGAGGAAAAGAATGAATAAATGAGAATGAGAGGGAATCCGGATTCGGAAGAGGAATACGAATGAGATGAATGCAGCGGCGGATTTTCTCACTGTAAGCCAAACTACACTTTTCTGTAAATACCTTGTCCATGTACATTGTACATTGTACACGAAGATCGAAGAGGCGTGAGAATGAATGGAGGAAATCGGGGATTGACTAGCAAAGAGAAGGAGAGAAGACGGAATTCTTAATGCGGGATGAGGGAAAGAGGAGAGTATTGAGTATTGTATCAGTTTGAGATGAGACTGACTTTGCACACTCCGCCAACAGCCAACACGCACCCGAACCAATGAATCCACAAACCCACTAATACTAATACGAACACGGGTATTAGAATTAACTGCTGCAGACTCCAGACACACGCGGACGGATGAATGCAAAAGAATAGAAATAGAATACACGAGAATTGGAAGAAAGAAAAGAGCAGGGCTGAAGTGAAGTGGTGAAAAGGGAGAGGATCTTACAAGGAAATTTGTGTTTTAAAAGCTCTACACTTTTTTTTCTCTTTGGAGTTTAGTCACTTTCTCTTCTCTGCTCTTTTCTCTGGTGCTCATAAATATGCATGTTGAAAAGTCGGGGAAAGAGGTTGAGTTAGTAAAGAGGACTGAGAAGAGAGAGAGTGGAAGAAGATCCCATTTGTATGCTTCCCCAACTTTTACCTACAGTCTAGAGTCTAGAGTCTAGAGTCTGCAGCTGCATATCACATCTCATCCACTCAATCCTGCACCAACTTTTACCTCCTCGTCCATCCAACAACTCTTTTCCTCCTCATTTTTCTCTCCTGCATCTCATCCGCACGTTCCCTTTGCCCTTGGATTCAGTTTCGACCCATTATTCATAAAAGTTTGACTTCCATTTCATTCCAAGAGACCACACACCAACAGACCACACCAATCAAACTACAATGTCTCATCAGACAAATCAGACAAAACTACCTCAAATAAACGTCTGTCAGAATGCAGGATTTAAAGCCGTTCAATAACATTCACTCATTTTGTAACACTCAACCAAAGTCTGATATCTGATCAATCTGAGGCAAAACGGAATCAACGTCTCCGTTTGGCACTCACCCAAACACCAAAAACTGAAAGCAAAAACAAATCGGCAGACCAACAGACAAACAAACAAAATAAAATCCCACTCCCACACCAAACTTTTTCCACACCCAAATCTACATTTAATTAAGTTATCATACGTTTCACCCCACACTTTTAAAGTTGCGAGCCCCTTGGGTGGGATTTTTAAACTTGTGATTCTTGATTCTTGAACCTTGGTTGTTTATCCCTTTATTTACAGCCCGATTCACATGGAGGATGGAAAAAGAGAAAAGAGGACTTAATTGAAAATTCACATCATCCTCCGATTGCCATTGTCAACAACAACAAGAAACAAGAGGAGCAGATGGGCTTGTCTCGCTCTTGTACCGCTTAACTTGTAGTTAAATTTCACTAGGGAAAATGTAAATGAAATCCGGAATTCGAAATCCTAATCTTTCTCTGTGTTTTCTATTTTAAATAATTGTAAGAAGGAGTAAAACAATTTCCCAGGCGTTTGTTATCCAATATTAAATATGAGGATGATTTAGTGTGAATTTTATGCGGTGAAAGATAAGGAAAATAGAAGAAGAGGAAATTCGGGTTGGCATTATCTCAGGTTTATTTATCCAGGAGTAAAAGCAGTTGTTAAAATCGGGTAGGTTTAGCGGCTCTTTACTTTCTGCTCCGTGTTCTGTGTTCTGTGTTCTGTGAGCCCGAATGACTGGAATAACGTTTTTTCCCGCTGCTTTCAGCTACCTGCTCCAGCTTCAGCTCCACTAGAATCTAGAATACTGGAATCCGCAATAAGTACCTTTTCTCTGGTATGAAATAAAAGTTACTCGTCTTTGCACTCTTGGTGATTCTCATGTTGTGCTGGATATTTTGTATCCTCTGTGTTGAAGAGCTGAGGGCTGAGAAGGAGCAGAGTTGATACTTGAGCCGAGTTTTTGATAGGAGAGACATAATAATGAAAGTATCCCAGGGCGAGAAGCGTAATCACAACAGACTTGGATAAATTCATGATGTTGGCGGTTTTGGGGTAGACATGTGAATATTATTATTCCAGGTTTTGTTATAATGTTTTTCCTCTGCTTCTGCTTCTGCTTCTGATTCTGATTTTGACTCAGCTTCTTGCTTCTTGCTACTTGAGGGGGTTTTGGGCTTTGGCGTTTTGGAGATTGTCGGTCGGTGAAGTCATCCATGGAAATTAGGTTTGAAAATGAACTCTCAACTATGTCCATTTAGAAATATCCTACAGCCTGAATCTAAATTTACTCGGATTTAAGTACAACTCATTAAGCGTATGGTCTCATTTTACATGAATACATTACCAACTTCTCCTCTCCCTTTTCCATAAAATCATATCCAACACAACCAAACCAAACCAAACCAGGCCATTCCTCAACACGTTTGACTTTCACTCCGTTCTCTGTCCTCTGCCTACATGGAGGTGCATATGGAAGAGCATAAAGTATATTTGAAATAGCTGGGCGAGCTGAGTGTTAGTCGTGAGGGTAATGGGAATAGGAGGAATAGTTACGCATTTTAGGCACAAGATTAACTTTGTCGACGTCCTTCTCAATCCCACATCACCGTTTACCACATGGAAGCTGAATCTCATCCACTCCAACTCCAACTCCAAGTACAAAGTACCAAGTACATGGAGCAGCAGGAGCCTGCAGGGGAACAACCAAACCAAACGATAAACTAAACCCACAACTCATCCACACAACTCGGCTCCAAAATCCCAAATATCCACAGGAAAACGGGATGAGAAAGAAACAGATGGAAAACTGGAAATATTCCCTCCAACTCCAACGTGTCTCATCACTCCCTCGCTCTCTCCCTCTTTCTTTCTCTGTCATTCTTAAAAGTTGCTTCAAAATGTTACAATTTACATGTGACTTGCCTCGCAGGCTACAAATTAGGAAATTCCTTTATCCAATCATTCATCTTTCATTTCCTTCCATTTCCTTATCATCTCCTCCGTCGGATTTCCAAATTATAAAGTTATTACACCAACACTACTCACTACTCCCAGTCATACATGATGAAATCCTGGACAAGATGAATCAAGAATCAAGAATCAAGAATCAAGATAATTATTGTTGGGATTTCTAATGTGTGCAATGTAGAGCGTACTAGGATATTTGACTTGAACATGAAGATACAAGCCGAAATGGCTGCATAATCACAATAATAATAATAATAATAATGGCAGACGCAGCATATGGAGATTATGGATGTCGAGGATGGCGAAGGATGAAGAGGAATAAGATCAAGTTGTGAAGAGGAGAAGAG
The DNA here is from genome assembly GCA_034698265.1 of Sminthurinus aureus. Classification (NCBI taxonomy): domain Eukaryota; kingdom Metazoa; phylum Arthropoda; class Collembola; order Symphypleona; family Katiannidae; genus Sminthurinus; species Sminthurinus aureus. The sequence continues at coordinate 22,989 of JAQGBH010000450.1, forward strand.
AGAGAGAGGAGGAGGAGGAGAAAGGAGGCGTGCGGAGGAGACAGAATGGGGAATTGTTAATAGAATGCAGTTTGAATTTGTAAGTAGGAAAAATAGTTGGAGATTCAAGTTGTAGAGTTATTACGGAGTGAGTTCCCTTGTAAAATATTTATGTATGAGCAGAATGGAGCGTGATTTGTATGGAATGGAAATGGGAAATAGGTTACCTTGAATCTTGAATCTTGAATCAAAGTAAAGTAAAGGAAAGTGAGTTTTCTCTGGTATTTGTGGTGAATTGTGGATTGTGGATTTTGGACGGTGCATACAGATATTTGCTATGGATGCTGTTCTGATGTTCTATGTGGTTCTTGGTTTTGTACGGTGTGTGTTGGGTTTGTGTTCGACGCTGTGGCTAGTTATGCCTCTTTCTCCATATTTGATGATGGGTAAGGTGTTTCCAGTTTCGCGTTTTGGTATGCATTACGGCACTTGGCGCGAGACTTTGGAGCTTCAGCTCCCTTTGATGTGTGTGTGTGGTGTGGTGTGTGAATTTTGGGAGTGAACTAAATCTTGAGCCCAAGGCGTCTCATTCCGCCATTCCGTTGATTGATGACACATACGGTAGCTGCATAATCCAAACTCTTGTTTCCCATCCCACAGGATTATTATTGAACCAAACTCCAACACCATGGAAATATCTCATCCAAGTCTGTATCTCTTCTCCACACTCTACACTCTACACTCTACATCCTCACAAATCCAATACCTATGACAGCAACACTTTACAACATCATCTTTCCCATATCCCATCATTTCATCATATCATATCATATTCATTTCCATCCCTCGCTCAAATCCCAAAATAAATCCACTTTTCCACTCTCTTCTTTTCCTCCGACGACAAAATTCAAAACCCAAGCTGCGGAAGAGGGAAAAGGGAAAGGAAAATCACAACTCGATCCTCCCATTTTAAATACATTGTAAATTCCTTGTGTAGCCTATATTTTGTCTTGCTTTAGTAAAACAGGACAAGTTGTAGGTTCTAGGCCGCAGCATCGTCATCCTCCTCGTCTTCATCATCGATGCGCTGCGATGTAAAAAATTAAGCGTAATCTCGTTCCAGAGCCGAAACAAGCCATCAAGTTGTGAGTTGAGTAATTTGTCTCCACTTTTAACATCATCATGATGAGGATAATAATCATGAAGAGACCACAACAAACGGGGATTAGACCGAAACTAGCGAATCCAATCATTGCCTAATAAAACGTAAGCCCAGGTATTAGCACACAGTGTCATCAACTTTCTCTAAACTTGCAACGTGAAGTTCTCTTTTGTACTTAGCACAATCGACCATCGGCTCAAGGTATTTCAAGGGAAGGAGGAAAAACAGGATAAAAAGGCGATAGATGAGAAATAAATGGGTTACCTTGTGTGGTCCCAAATTTTTGACAGAGCAGGCAAGTTTAACCTCACGACCTAAAGAGAATACAAAATACAAAATAACCAATAGAAATAGAACAGAGCACTTTTGACTTTAGAATACAAATGAAAACTTGAGCCATTTTGCCGTCATTCTTTATTATACAAATCTACGTCGTGCCTCGTGCCACAGGAGACGTGGAGATTTTAAACTACTCCATTTTTTAAATCAAGAATCAAAGCAGTTTGATTTTAATCTAACAACATTTAGGGATTTTAACCCTCAGTAAAAATGGATGAAATAATAATAATGAAAGTGAAAAGGAAAATGAGTTGAGATTATTGAGATTTTTGTTACCTGCTGGAACGGTTATATTTTCTATGGGTTCGGCAAATTCCGGTTCCGGTTCTGAAGGTCCTCCTGTGAAACAAGGGGAAAGAAAAGAGTATAAAAACTCGTCCTAAAGTTATTGAAGTTTCGAATTGAGGAGAAGAATGGGAATTTGAAGGGAGGTCAAACGTCAAACGGACGATAGTCAAGAAGGAATGAAAGAAGGAATGAAAGAAGGAAAGAATTGGAAAAGGAAGGAGCAAGAAAAATGTACAATAATAGTTTTATTTGAGTCTGAAATACAATTTATGAACTCAATAGGTTTCAGAGAAGCGAACAATTAAATGACATTTATTACTTGGAGAAACTTCAATATATTTGCTCTAGCCTCGCGCCCATGCTTCTTCCTCTCCTTCTGTCTCCCCACGACAAATCCACCCTCACTCCACTCCACTCAAATCCACCAACAGAGATCGAATCACCACCCAATTGAAATGGAAGCAACGTCTTCCACTAACTCTTTTTCTTTCTTTTTCTTTCCTTTTCTTTCTTTCATTCAACTTCCTTCCTTTTCTCTTTTCTCCTTAACATTTTTCCTCCTCTTGTACTTTTTTTTAAGTTTATACTTTTCCCATTCTTTTTCTTAACCTACCGACACATTTATAAGCAATGTTCTTAGCCTCTTTCAGCTCCTTCCCATTCACACACACACACACACATACCTACGCCACGGCTAGGGCATCAACAATGAACAACCTAAGAGCACAAAAGTCGCTAACATTTTGGATTTTGGACAAGAAACAGTTGAAACAGTTTGCGATATTTTGATCGCAAATGCCGCTGTTAAAATATCGCGGTTTAAAAATACAGTTTTAAAAATAATAAAACAATTGAGATTGTTGGATTTTTAAGAAAAACTAGCCCATGTTTTTGTGCAGTTTCGGCCATTTTGGATCACGAGGGTTTGACAAGATCGCCCGGATATCGCGTCTAAGAGTAGCGATAGGGAAGGAAGTTGAAAAGTCGAAAGTCGAGTTGTGAGGAGAGTGCGGGCTCTAGCGAATAGGAAAGAATGGCCATCATTTGTCACCCATTGGAAATGTTTCTATTTTCCATATGTCTCTCGTGGAATCCCCAATTTAAATTCGTTATTCCGAACACTTACAAACTCCAACTTGAAATATTGGCTACTCCTCTCTTTTACTCTTTTCCTTGTTTCTCTTCTTTCTTTCACGTTACTCTTTTCTTCTTCTTTAACTTGTTTCTTTCTTATTTCTTTTCCGACTTGTTCTTCTTGCTACTTTTTGACTTGTAGATACTTTTAAATTTTCTGTACTTTTCTCTCGCGTCTCCTGTCATTCGATTTCCACTTTCCACTTTCGTCCCATGTCTCGTACCTCGTGTTCACTGTACATTGTACATTGCGCATTGTGCATTCGAAGGGGAACAAGTGAAAAGTATCCTTTCGGAATATTTGAGCATTTTACATCAAGGACGAAACAATAAGAGGAAAGGAATTCGGAATTTGGAATTCGACATGGAGAGAAAAATACAACTTGTGAAATAATGACTCGCAATTCATCCTCATAATTGACCTCTTCCTCTTTCTCTACCTATAATATCCACATGCGCGTATCTACAATCTACAGGATGTTTGGCATCAAATGCAATGTAAAACGACTGAAATACAACTAGAATACGCGGGGTTGTAGATTCTAGATTCTAGATTCTAGATTGAGGATGAATTGCTGTAAAAATTGGTGGTAGATAGTTGACATTCGATAGCATAAAAGAAAATGCGTGGCCACCAGCAAGTCACGTCAGATCAAGAATCAAGAATCAAGAATCAAATGAGAGCAAAGGATGACATCCAGATCCAGATCCAGAGTGTGAATCAAACTGACAAATTATGGACTGGGAAAAGCAAGCGAGAAAACGTGGTGTCATATCATATTTTGGTTAGAAGGACGCTGATGAATATTGCATATCGTAATATCGAGTGATTTGATATTGGTTCTGGCGTCGCCTATCGTTTTAACATTGCTGTTTGGTGTAGTGAAGAAACTGATAGTTGATAGTTTTATATAGCGGAGCGGAAGAGTGAGAAGAAGTGATAACACATAGAGAATAGGAAGAGTTTTGAGAAGCAAGTGACTGCGAAACTTGATTCGGGGAAGGATGGAGGTTCACGTGTAATGTGTATAGAGTAGAGTAGTCCACGTGTCTGTGTCTAAGGAATAAAGTTTAATGGGGGTATTCTTACCCATTCTCCTGATTCTTGTGTTCACTCACTACTCACTACAGGCAATAGACAATAGAAGAGGCAGAGGGCAGAGTGCACATGGCAGAAATTAGACCCTCTGTTTGTACACCCGATCTCCTCCACATCCTAATGATGGGCCACAATCAAACTCAAAAAATAAACTTACAACTTGCCCAACCACTTGCTCCTCTCCAATTTCACCATTTGCTCTTCTCTGACAAATCGTCTACATCAACTCAACAAACTCTTCGCTCTGACTCTTGTCAAAGTCAACAATCCAAACTGGAGACCCTGAATTTCATCCGCAAACACGAGTCGGATCACTCTCCATCTCTCTCTCACTCACACAAATGCACACATATGGAATTTGATACGAGCACAACCCAACTCAAACTCAAACTCAAACTCAAACCAGAACCAGAAAAAAGTCTGTGTTTTACAAACTAAAGAACCTTGAGCTCTCTTTCTCCGTTTCTCTTTTTCTGCGTTTTCTCCTTCCTTCTTTTTACCTTTCTTGTTTTAACCTTCAACTTTCAACTTTGAACTGGAGTCACGAGTAAATCAACTCACTTTCATCCAGACGCTTCAACTCTGAACCCTCAATTTAGGACTTTCATACAAAAATACAACACAGAAAACAAATATTAATCTCATCATGACAAAGTTCATGTCTCTACATTTTTCATGTATAATTCCGTTTTTATTCAGAACCTGTGTCCTGTGTACTGTGTACAGCAAATGGACCGGTGTAAAATAATAATCTTTGCAAAATATGAAACAAATTCATATCTAAGGAATTTAAATTTACGGGTTTCAACAATAGGAGAAAAAAGTCACGTCAAACTATCGAGAGCGGAGGATATTACAAAATCATGGGAATTTGGAGAATGGAAAGTTGAAAAGGATGAGAGTGATCCAGAATCCAGAATCCAGAGTGATGTGGTGTAATGTGTAATGGAGGAAATGTAATGTAATGTAATCCAATTATTAGATAAAGGCGTGTATTACCGTAATGACTAAAACTAATAGCGAGTTCCGGCGTCGGGCGAGAGAGAATCAACGTGAACAATGAGAATGAATGAATGAATGAGCGAGATGGAGAAATGCCATCGAGCTGAGTAGAAAAGTTGAGGAGAATGATGGCGAAAAGGGAAAATAATAAAAAGTTTGAGCGAGAGCAACTGTCTATAGATAGAAATTAGATGGGCAAAGAGTTGAGTCTGGATTCTAGATTCTAGATTCTACACTCAAGAGTCCTGAGTGAGTTGAGTTGGATTTTTCAGACCCAGTCAAAAGATTTATGATAAGTCGCTAAATTCGAGAGGTTTGAATTTGACTCGGAGTTGGAATTAGAATTGGATTTGGAATTGGAATCCGAGCTACAGTCATATTTACACTCTTTCACTCGACTTCGACTTCGGCCTCCGCTTTAGCATTTGCAATCCGAATCCGAATGAATTGGTGTTGAGCGTTGAGTGTTGAGGAAATGAATGAGAGATGAATTAGAATATCTACGTGTTTATACAAATGTCTGAGAAAGAGGAAATGGAAGAGCGAGAGAAGAGTCATTTCAGTAAATGAACAAATAGACGTTTTTCATTCCTTTCCATTTTTCGTTGCTCATTTTCCTCCTTCCCGTTTCCTTCATACCTATACGAAATCCAGCAGAGGAATCGGCATCCATTTTATTAAGCGAAAAGTGGGAGCAGAAGAAAAATACTCCGAGTTCATGTCTACAGAGCAATTCATTTACATGGGCAATCAAATAAAAATAGGATATCATGTCCATAATAATTAATCTCCGAGATTTGTTTCCGTCAACATTCAATATTTTAAATTAGACGGAGACGGAGTAAAAAGTAACCTATTATTTCCCCGTTTTGATTTTTTACATTTGTAACGTGAGACCAGACCAGACAAGACAAGACATAAAGGAAAAGGAAAACCTCTTCATTTTTCTTTCGTGTGAATGAGACTGTAATAAATAAGCGGTGGAGGAGAAGATAAAATGAGCCATTAGGAAATTATGGGAGTATGGGAGGGAAATGGAGCCGTGTATTATTACATCATCTTTTGTACTTTTGTTCCGCTCTCCCCTCCTCCTCCCTTCTCAATCAACACTCCTCATTCCTCAAACAAATGCTCCACGTATCCGGAGAACAGTACAATAAAATACAACTTGCAATTGTTCCGTAGTCAAAGACTCAATCGCTTTTCACACGCAGCCTTCTCCCACCCTCGTTCAATTCCTTCTCAACAGCTCACTCACCTTTTCGCCTTTCAGCCCTTTCGACTTTTTTAGTTACGGTGAGCTTTGATTTGGACTGGAGACTGGAGACTGGAGAATAAAAGGATGAGTAGGATCACTTTGATGTTTGATTTGATGCTTTAAATAAACCCATTCATGTCCAAAACAGTTTCTAATAAAAGAATAAGAATATTTATTTTTGTACTGGAAACGTGGAGCAAAAAGGAGTCAAACCCGTGCCCGATACAATATTTAATATTTTTAATGTGTGGGCGACGGTGCATTTTCATATGTTTACAAATAGAACTAGCTTTTTATATCCCGATTCAGAATTCCTACAATAATTTGGGCTAATAAGCGGGCTTGTCGACTGTTTTGTGACTCTCATTAATACGCGGTATTTTCCGCCGGATTCTCTCTCTTGTATGGGTGAGGAATGTGGGAAATAATGAGGTTTGTAATGTGCAAATGTATTCAGTTTACCCAGGATTTGGGATTTGAACATGGGAAAATGGAGAATAAAGATGAGGGGAAATAGGAAGAGGAATAATAAAGGACGAGTGTATGAAACATGTGAGTTTGTTTTGTGCAAAGGATTCAAATGTGAATTGTGTGTGAGAGATTTGAGTCGTATCTTTTATTTTCTTAGGACGAGGATTTTATTTAGAATTTGGAATTTTGAATTTAGAATACAGAGTGTAGACTTGAGACTAAGAACTTTGGTGAGCTCGGGGTTGCTGAGGGACGTGCGAGTTAATGAAGTAGGTCAGGAGTTGAGGAAGTCTTTACGAGTTTCTGGATAAAGAGAAAGAGAGAGAGGAAGAGGAAGGCCCTGGAGGTTTAGAGTTGGAGTTGGAAAAGTTGATGTTTATAGTTATTATTGCATGAATTAAGAGGAAGAAGCAAGTTGGGCTGTATTGAATAACAAGAGTGATGGAGGGCGCAAAGGATGAGAGAGAGGAGTGAATAAAGGAGAAAGAATAATAAGAGAAAGAAGAAAATACTTTTATCCACAAAGTTGGAGAATTCAGTTTTGAGAAGTTGATGCTCTTAGCTTTGTTTCTCCTTCCCCATTTCCTTTCTTTTATGATTTCCAACAAGTGTACACTCTACAGCGTGGATTTAGACTACTTCTGATATGTGGAAAAGGATATGACGAGCTGCACAACACAACATAACATAATGGAGAAGAGTCACATGAGTCTGTCCAAAGGCTACAGCGACTCGTTTGTTTTTGTTTTGCCTGGTGCAGTGTACACAATAGAGAATAAAGAATCTGCTTATGCAGTGTACTCCTCTCCTCTTCTCTTTGTCTCTGTTGTGTCATGTGCATGGAAATGCTGGGGCTCCTAATAAAGAGCGAAATATTGGTATTCAGGAGATCTATTGGACTGTAGACTGCCGCACAGCGTATAAATGAGTCGCCCCTACCATCCACGTTTTTATTGTGATGGAAAATAGAAAAGAAAGGTAATGAATTTCGGAATCAAGGCAAAAGATTTAATATGGCGAGGAGTAGAGAAGAGAAAGGAGAAAAGTGTACAGTGTACAGACTCAACTCAACTCAACTCAACTCTGCTGATTCTATTTACCCAAAAGAAACAGAAAAAAAAGAAACGAGACAGTTTTAAAGGGAGAAGCGAAGGGCAAAGTGAAAAAATATCAGTAGGAGAGAAAGTTTCTTTTATTCTTGTAAAGCCACTTGAAGCCTCTGCCATTCCTCTGCTTCTGCTTCTGTCTCTTCCTCCACTTCTTCAAAGGATATTTTCTCCGCCTCTACTTTACGCTCCCACTCTCCACACACATTTTATATCCTACACATTCTACATTCTACATTCTACGTTTTATCAAGCTCTAAGAATATCCTCTCCAGTTTTCAGTTGCAGCACCCAGCACCAAAAGTCTGAGTACTTGTAAAGCCCCACACCCACTTCCATCCACTCGTACATTGTACACGTTATTCCTATTCCTATTCCTATCCGTGATCTTTTAGTCAACTTTAAAAACAGTGTGGAATGTTGAAATTATTTACAAGTCCTAGGAAATTCAAAATCCACCCTGTTTTTCCACTACCCTCAATTCTCAATTCTCAATCCTGAATCATAAATCAAACCAATCCTAAAGGAAAGGGGAAGAAGAGAAAAGTGAGAGTGCTGGACAATTAATAGGGAAAAGATGAGTGGAAGAGAGATTATTGGACGGATTGTTATGGACAGCAAACCTTGGAGAATGGCACAATCAGCGTTTGTTTCACCATCAACACTGCGGAAGGAACATCTTTAACTCATTTGTATTGTGTGGAGGTTGGACGTTGGACGTGGTGTGTGCTGGACGATGGGCGATTGGACATTCGACATGCAGAGGAATATCGTAGGAGAAAGTAGAGGAGAAGAAGGGAAAGGTAGTCAGTAGTGGGTAGTCAGTGGTAGACACGTTTACGGAGGAAATGAGGGGCGGCAAGGAAAAGACGGAGCAGAAAGTACAAAGAAAGTTGAAGAGAGAGAAAGTTTAAACTTTTTGACTTGTGTTTTCTCCCAGTGTTGAGTGAGGAGAGGAGGAAAACGTGGGTCGGAGAGAAGGAGCTGGGAATAGTTGGAGAAGAATGGGATGAGGAGATGCGAATATTTTTGGTTGTGAATGTAAACGGGAAAGAATTGTATGTAGTGTGTGTGTGTGTGTGTGTGTGTGTGTGTTTGGATGCGGATGTGATGTGGGTTGTCTATCTATCCGCTCCATTCAAACACAACATTATGGATGTAGCTACAAGCGGAAGAAAATATAAGAATAACTCTTTTTACAGTCTCCACAATACACTTTCCACCGAGTAACTACAGTTCTCTCCCATTCTTTTATATTCCCTTTTTTCTTGCACTCTACAGTCTACAGTGCACAGTGTAGATTGTACACGTATAATCTACGGTTGATGTGGAAGGTAAAAAGAGAAAAGGACTTTTCGTGGCCCGTGGAGATTTTCTCTATTGTTCTTTTGACGTCGAGTCTTTGTTATGGAATGACTAGTATTTTTGGGCCCTTTCTCTTCCCTCCTGCTCTACCAACTCTACGAGGACGAGGACGAGTGCAGTATAAAGTATAAACTATACACAGATGAAGAAAATAGAAAATACTCGCTAGCTACTTTCTTTCTTTCTTTCTTTCCCTCTTTTCTTTACTTTCTTATGATGATCAATAATGCGAAAAAGAGTAAAAAAGAAAGGGGAAAGAGGAAAGAGCAGATTCAGTTCGGAATTCACTATGCAGTCTGAGCACATACTCTTGTTCCTTCCACCAGGAATTCGCACTTCACACACAACATCAACATTGCCAATTCATCCCACCGCCAGTTCTTTCTCTTCCCTCTTCCCACTTTCAACTTTAAACTTTCCACCCAGCATTGCATTCACAATTTATTCCATTCTCCGTCACATCACATCATAGCCAAAGTCAAAGCAACTGCCTCTTCCCCATTCCTTCATCTTTCAATCCCCGCTCAGTCCATTCCATTCCACCCACAGCTACAAAATATCAAGAATCAAGAGCCACGGAAAATAATGCACCAACTTCCATCCAGGTACAACATTTAATTCTCCTCACTGCACACAAAATTCAAATACTCAATAATCAATACTCAATACTCAATGCCTTCCCACTCTCTTCCCACCTCTCCATCTTTTTAATTGTCACATGTCCTACATCATTTCCTATTATTATTATTATTTTTACAGTGTTTCCATCAACTACATTTTCCTGTATTTAAAGGAGAAAATGTGTAGACTTTTAATAGAGTGAAATAAATAAATAATTAAATAATTTTCCTGTACGAAGAGAGAGCGCAAAACGTGGGACAAATGCTCTACTTTAATTAATTACTACCGTTCGCGCGGATCCTCTTCTTTAATTAATTTAAGTAGAGTTGTACATAAAAAGATTCCTTTAATTGGAATGAAAGACATCTGAGGCATGTCATTTTTCTAATGACTTTTTGGATATGCAGATAAATGGAACGAAATTGGGAGAACTAGAAATGCTGGCTGTTGGTCATTCCAGCAGTCCAGTCAGAATATTCAACTATTTCGACTATTTCATGGATCCAGTGACATCCCTATTTTATTTTGCTCTTCTTTTTTTGCCTCTGGTCTTAAGATAATTATTTTCTCTTTTCTCTTTGCTGTTGAAGGCTACGGCTGAAACACATGTGACCCATTTTCTTGATTCTTGATTCTTGACAATTGACAACCGCTTGTTATTTTTCAAATTAATTTTGGTTCTTTCAACACAAATGTTTCCGATTCCAGATCGCAGCAATGAATTAATACGTCCAATTAACAATTAACTGCTGTTGGCGGCAGATGATGATCATGTAATGGCATTATCAATTATTCCACAGACCACCAATCACCGACCATCGACCACACATGCACTATTATTTTAGCCAAATATCTGTATTTTGGCCAAAGTGGTTAAAAATGATCCGTCATCCATGTTCCAATTTTCATTTACATTTCGGTATTTGCGGTATTTTCTTGTTCATAAATAAGTGAATGATTTGCTGAATTTTCATCTGCATTTAGTAAGTTGCAACGGGGAAATGCACACATCCCCATAACTGTACAAGAAGGAGATACTTTTGTTTGTAATTTTGTAATTCCTAGTGCATGCGTATGATATAAAAGGCCGTAATTGAAATTAGTGTGTACATTCAACATTTACCAGGAATATCTGTACGTTGGGAATTATACAATAAATAATAATGAGACGGAGTAAACATTGAAGTTTGTAAGAGGAAATTTACATTTGCTTCTCATGTTGTAACGTGTGTGCGGAACACATGTGACACAATAATATCTTGTGCTTGTGCTCTCTGCATGAATACGAGCAGAAAAGGAAGGAAAACAGTTCAAGTTCTCGTTCTCGTTCTTGCAGGTTGATGTGGATGTCAAAGAAGTTTCCTTGTTTGTTTGCGGGAGTAGAGAAGAGAAAGTAAAGGAAAGAGAAGAGACGCGGATACTTGACGACAGACGTTTTGAGGTAGACACAAGACACATTACACATCTTGTCCAGCATGTTTACAACATTTACAATGAATGAGGAATCCGTCGAGTCACTCACCATTAAACATGCTCCAGTCGAGTCGAGTCAAGTCAAGTCAACTTATCCCTACTTTCTTTCTTTCTTTTTCCTTATTTATGTCAACGTCATTATCAACGTCTCATGTTGTTTATCCTTTCAAGTTTTACCTGCACTCTGCGCTCTCCACACTGTCTCTGTCTCTGCCTGTTTCCAAAGCAGCAGCTATTCTCTTAAAACATTGTGTAATAAGCGTGTAGCCTGTACTTTTCTTTCAGACGTTGAAAGAAAGCACAGGAAAATGAAAATCAAGTGGAAGTAGGAAATGATTATTATCCTTATTATTATCCTGATTATGCAGAAAAAACTTGTCATGTTTATTCATTTATATTCCTATATTATATATTAAGTTTCTGCACATGAGAAGCAGAGAACCAGAGAACCAGAGCGAGAGAGGAAAAGAGTAATTTTCAATCAGAGGGTAAAAAATAGAGAACGTGGATGTTTTTGCATCACATTAATGTTTTATCTACGACAATTGGATGTTGATGTTGAATGTTGATCTAACATGTTTTTAGTTGGTTGTTGTCTCTTGTTCCACTTCTCCACTCCACTCAATTTCCATCCCGAAACGCATTTACCATAAAATTCACATGTTTTCACATTTCACATTCTTCCTCCTTTTTTCCGCTAACTTGTCGCAGCCTGTAAACTGTAAACTGTAAACTTGAGTTTTTATCATTGCTCGCTCCTTGCAGAACGGAAAAGGTGAAGCATGTACCAAATTCAAATTGCAGCGAGTCTAAAGACTACATAAGACAAAAGTGTGGAGACTGGAGACTCGAGAAAATACCTCGTTGTTTTTCTAAGGCAATCACTCACCAAACATAAATTTATAAAGACGTTTTTTCTCCGTTTAGGCCTACAAACGAGTCGACAGTCAACAGTCAACAGAAGAGAAGGAAATTTGTTACATTGTTAATGATCAATCTAAAATCTAGAATCCAGAATCCAGAAGGATGAACCACATGAAACGATGGAACTCGTCGCATTTTTCCAATTATTTCCGCTATTCTTTCAGCCATGTTTTACATTACATTTAAATCCAGTGTACATTCTGATTACTAGAACAACAATAACCAGCATAATAACGTCAATATTTGTCATCTAAATTGATCCACAGAAAAAATAAGTGGGCTCGTTTACAATTTTCCATTCCACATTTGATTTTAGGTTAAATCAGAGGAAAAGGTAGAAATTGGAAAAGATGGCTGTGATCAAAAAATAATAATAATAATAATGCGGTTAACTTTGTAGTTTCGCCATTTGCATCCACTCAGTAATTTCAAACCAAAATTCTTGATAATTGGGCGTAAAGTAAATGTGTTTGCTGTATAAAAAGGATGGAATAAACAAGAAAAATCCATGTGGATTTTGGTGTGGAGTTGAGCAGGTATTTTAACGAGGAATTTAAAAGGGTACTTTGAAATTTCAAAGGCAGTAGGTTAGTCGTAGAATGTCAAATTAAAGCTCCCGTCTTCTTCCTATTTCATAATCCTTCTAAAAAACTCAGGTACAAACTTTGCACCCTTTCCCTTATTAACGAAAGGTAAAAATAAAAAGTGACCTGTCCATTTTGTTGTCCTGAAGTGGCTGGAACAAAATAAAGGATTAAGAAAAGTCGGTCACTGTCTCACTCATTTCTTTTCATTTCAGCTGTCTGTCTGTCTGTCGCAGTGTCAATAAACTTTAAAAGACCTTCCTTGTAAATTTTTCTGTTTTTTATCCACAAAAAGACAAGAGGAGCCCGGAGGAATAATTATTGTGGAATTTAACAAGCCAACTAAAAGACAAAGGTGTGAAGTGGAGTAAAACGATTACTAATTGATCAAGTTATTTGCCACACAAGAAAAAGTGAAGACATAAAAGGAAAGGAAAAACTTGAGAGTGGTTCAAATCCTTTCAGAGTTTCAACTGTGATTCATCTAAAACATTCTACATTCTACTTTCAAAAGAACGGAACTTTAAAAAGTTAAAAAAATAGAACAAAAAATGAAGAGCAGACTCGTAAAATCCTGGATTTCCTGTCTTGTGCTTCTGCTTGTTGTTTTTGCTGAGAAGATGGAAGGAGCAAGTTATTACGAAGCCACTCAGCCCAACGGAGTCACAACAATCCACCAGTTTGAAACCCAACCCAATCTACAGCAGCAGCAACAACAACAACAACAACAAGAATTACGAGAGGGACCACCCAGCAGCCTCACTATTTTTGACTGTGATGTGGATCTCAACTTTGCTGTGGGAGTGACCGCCTTCTTCCTCACACTTTTCCTCCTCATCCTCAACCTCATCTTCCCTCTGCAACAACTCATCTCCTGGCTCATCCCAGCACCAGCACCACAACCCGAACCCGCATCTCCGTCACCCGCAAGTGATGGTGCAAAATCCCGAAACTACGTCCACGTAAGTTCACAGTCTCAAAGTCTCAAACATTTCCTCCGTCATACTTTTGTTTTTTATTGCACATTGATCCTGAGCTTTTGTATTGAGTATTGACTTGATTTTGGTTGGAAAGTTAGCTCATATAAAATATTTGGATTTGTACTGATTCCAATTACTTTTGTTGTTTATTTACAGCCTGTTCCAGACAATTTGGACCACATCAATTCAAAGATAGCCAGAAGACGCCGCAATGTGTAAAACTGCTCCATTTCTCATCCATTTACAACTTGAACCACATTTTCCTGGCTCAAATCCTTATTGACATGCTCAAAGATTAAAACTAAATACTAGAATTGGTTTTATCTACAAATCAAGTCTGTGCAGAAAACAGACACACTTAAAACATTTTAGTCATTTACTGCTAATTCTATAACACTGTTTGATTCATCTATAATTTTGTAAAATTCAAACTCCATCTGATTTTGAAAAGAGCTACAATTAAAATTAACATCAATGTTATCATTTTTAGCATTCAAAGCAATCGTTTCATTTTGTTCCAGAAAATTCATCTTAAATTGGCCTTATTTTTACTGTCATCTAGATTCTAGATTTCATTCAAATCCTTTCTATTAGCATTCCTTCATGTTGATTTCATACACTCGGCGTCTGTTTCAATTTTCCATAAAATCTCACGCCTCATCAAACCAAAAAATACTAATTTGCTGCATAACACAGAAATACCAGAGGAAGCATGAGCTTTACAAAAAATCCAATGTGTGCATTTTATATCTCACAGCCTACCAAATATTTATAAACATGTATAAATACTCCAACCAGTTTTTGGTACAAAAAGAAAAAAGGTAAAAGAAAATCCCAGGAAATATTACGTCGGCACACAAACACCAAAAACCAAAAAGCTCAGTCAAATATAGACCATAAAAAATAAAAAATAAACAATGGAAAATGAGGATAAGCCCTTTGAGAAATTCTATTTTAACCATCCAACACTTTTTTAATTGTGAGAGGTGGGAAAAGGAAAAATCTCGCAGCAGGAGGTGCAGGACACAATAAAAAATAAACTTTCCGATAGTTTAAACAAAACTAGTGAATGAAAACTACGTCGTGGATTTTCCTCCTCCGTCAACATTTTTTCTCTTTCATGTTGTAAAATTGGTATTTGATTTCCCACTGAAACTCTCCAGAATCAAGAGTAAAAAATTCCCTCATTTCAATAACAAGTTTAACTCGGCTCAATAATAAATAATAAATAATAGTGAATTAGGCAAAAGTTATTATTTCTACTGTATTATTTCTTGTGTAAAAAAGTGAGAAGGATGAGGCTGTGGGCGGTTGTGCGGCATTTGATTGTGATTCTCGTTTGGAGTTTCGTCCTCAAGTTTGCAGCTGGTAAAATTGACTTTCGACTGCGAACTTATCCAAATGGGATTTTATTTGAGGATTTCTACAGCATCAATCAGCAGGAAATCATGATTTTCCTCGGTTGTGCTGGAGCTCTGACTGGATTGGTCTTCATCTACATTGTCTTCCTCTACTTGACACACACCCTGGCCCCAGGAGGACACTTTTTAGTCCCGGATTCAAATAAACCGGAAGGCGAGAAACTCAAAAACAGCACTTTGACACGGAGGAAACGACAACTTATCGACGTAATTCACCGTCATTTATTCTTTAAAACTTGTTTTACATGATTCAAACATACCGTATTTTTCCGAATGATTCCCCTGGGGAATTATTTGAAACATTGGTATGTACATAATGCTTAATCCCATAAGGGGGGGAATTATTAGAGGTTGGGGAAACATTTGGAAAAATGCGGTATTTTATTTTTGTTGTTGTTTCAAAATAGGAAAATACGGAAAAAATGATTTTGCGCTCGCTCTCGCTGCATCGGGACACCTTTTTCTACTCAAACACCAGACTTTGGGAATGAGGACCGAATGTCCCAAATTTAATTGCAAAACTAATCATTATATAATAATTGTAAATAATTTCAAGCTGCTTGAAGCTTGAATTTTGGCGCTTACTTGAATCAATAATCAATGGTTTTTATGTCTGAATTTATGTTCAAATGTGTACGATAATTGTGATAAAAGTAAAAAGTAAATAAAAGAACAATGGAAAATTTTAGACTTGTAAACATTCAAAGTCCAAATTTCTATCGCTTTTATTTCATCCTTTGAATTTTTACATGCATAAAACCTCGAAACTCGAAACATTTGTAAATTGTACAATTTGGACATGACATATTTTTAGTATTGTCTCAGTTTTATTCCTTGTTTTTTGAACCATTCTTTAATGTTTGACTTTCGAGTTTTGAGATTTTGAGGTTTTGAGGTTTTGTTTGAGCCTGTGCAGAGAAAAGCAGAGGAAATTTCCGGGAAAGAGGAGTGAGTTACAAGGGAAGATTTAGGGACAAACTGGGATGGGAGAAAATAAAGAAGAAGAATATCCGTTTACATTTCCCACTGAAGAGTACAGCGCATAGAGTACAGAGAAGAGATGAATGTATGAAGAAAAGTGGGATGAGGAGGACGCGAGAGAAAGAGAGTCGTAAAAACAAATGCAAGCAAGTTTTTCAATTACAGATAAGAATTTTCATAAGATATGGTCGAGTATGGGGTATGTTAAGACGAAGGGAACATATTATTATGTTCCGTATTATGTAATGCGGAGAATACGGAATACGGCATTCGTGATTCGTGACAAGAAACTTTTGTGCAGATCCGCCGAGGATAAGATGCATTTACGTACAATAGAACTAATAAGGGATGAGTAATCGGCATGAATCTTCCGTCCGATTCTTCTTTTCCGTCTCCTTCCTCCGTCGCCCGTTTTAATACATATCCTGCTGATTCCATACTTTAATGCAGGATTAATTCATATTGTAGGTATTTTATAGTATTTTATCATCCATTGGTATATCATTAATAATTCAACTGATTCACAAGCAAAATGGACATAAAATACATGGATTTCATAATATATTATGTACTTTCCGCCGAAGAGAAAGGGGAGAAAAAGAAAAAGAAATACATGCTTTTGTCCTGTTCCATACAAATACTTTTGAGTAAGGCCAGGGTTGCTCAATGCTCAATGCTCAGTGCTCAATTTCATACAATACATTTTTCATATTCACCATTCACCGTCCTTTTATTCTCACGACTACAGGGGAAATGGAAGAAAAAGTAGATATAAAATAATATAATGTCATGTAATGTTATGTAATGTTATGTAATGTAGTAGTAAAAGGAGTAAAAGGAATAAAAGGAGCAGTGAAGAAGGGTGGAGAGTGGAGAGGAAAAAACCAGTACGCTCATGTTCCACAACTGTCAAGAAATGAGCGAGAAAGTGCGCCCCAACATCCAACATACGTTTGACTCCCGCAGACTGACTTGTGACTGAGTCTAGAGTCTAGAATCTAGAGTCTGGAGTGTGGAGTAAAGAATTGCTCTCTGACTCCAGTCTTTTCCTAGATTCTCCAAGATTCTCCAAGATTCTCGGTTCTTGCTCGCTTGGACTTGAGTGGAGATTGGAGATGGAGAAGATATTGAGATGGCTCAAATGCCGGCAGAATAGATAAAAAATCCCGTACAACTTACAACTTGTACTGTGACCGAGACTTCTTTTTCCTCCTTCTTTTCCTCTTTTCCTCCAAAGTAATAGGATCCTGAAGCATGTATAACATTACGCCCCGTCTCGTGCTATATGAAAGAGAGAGAGTGTAGAGAGTGGAGAGTGGAGAGTGGTGCATGGTCTACGTGACAGCTACAGCCGGTATAACAATACTCGGAGTTGATGTTCTATACCCTGGCTAGATGACTTGGAGGCGGAGGAGAGGCGAGCTTAAGCATGTAGAAGAGTATATAAGTTTATAAGCCATCGGCTTAGGTCGCTCTGCAGTCTACAGTCTAGCATGCAGGAGGCCGACTCGGGTAGCGACCGAAATGACCGAAGAGGAAACTCGGACGTCCATGTGATTCCTCATCCCATGTTTGGTATCAACTCGCGAGCTGTGTGTAAAAACAGTGGAAAAATAAGCCATACTGTATGTGGTGCAAGTTCCGTGTTCGGTAAGGTTCGTGATCTGTGATACATGGAGAGAACTGATACTTGTGTCTGCATCCTGCCCTCACTATACATTTACTCTGCACTGGGCTTCCTGATGCTTCGTCTCCTTTGGACGGACAAAGAATACGTATTCTCTATATGGTGGTGGACAGTGGGTGCTGCTGGTGGAAGAACGGGAGAATGTAAAAAATGTGGATGATTTATCCGCGAGTATCTTATCTGATCAAGATAGATTTTGATGCTTAACCATCACCAGTACTCAACTGCACAAGTCCACATATTTTATATACACCCAAAATATTCCATCTTTTCTCTTCCTCCTCCCTTACTGCTTTCCCATATTCATCTCCTACTCCTTCCACTCTCCACTCTCCACTCTCCCCGTGGATAGACTTTGGAACAAATCTTATGATTTCTCATAATAATGACAATGACTTGCACATTTACGATCCACAATGGTCAGCAGCAAACGGCAAAGCACATGACATGCACAGACATAGATAGCACAACTTGAACTACAGAATTTTCCCCCATTTCTTTGTCTCCCCGTTTCTTTCTTTCCTCTGTCCTTTGTGTGGACTGCAGAAGGAAGAAGAAATAGATACAATGGAGATTGGTGATGAGGGGAAAGGAGCAGAATACTAGAACTCATCTCCGCATCCACTATTGAGTATTGAGCATTGAGTATTGAGCAACTTGTATTTCTATTCCAGATATTTATGCTCTTGCTCGCTCAACAGCACAATCAATTTGTGGAACATTCAGGATATGCCGATTCACATGCTTTTTTTAATACAGAAGAAAAGAAGGGGAAAACATTCCGCTTCCTCTTTTATTCTATTCTGTTCTGTTCTGTTGTATTGTTCTACTGCGCCATTAGGAGCAGGATGAGGATTTCCAAAATTTATACATGTAAAATGGGAAATATGACTTTCCGTCTTCTTATTTTCCGTCGCTTAGGAAAACGTGCACACAAACTGTTTCCAGTTTCCACATATTTTACAAGATTGAGATTTATCCTCGGATTGGAAATTCAGGGGTCTGATGACGACGGTTGATTCACAATTGACGATTGACGATTGACAACTGAGGATTGAGGAATGAGGATCCAAGAAATTGAACCCTCAGAATTTTGATTTTTGATGTTTGATGGTCGCTTCTTTCTTCATGGACCATGTCAAATGCGCGAGAACAAAGGGACACAAAAGCACAGCAAATGAGAAAGGCATCATCAAAAGACGCGTCCGAATCCAAGTTTTGAATTGAACATTGAGGATTGAGGACTGTGTACAAATGTGCGTTATGTTTAACCCCGAAACTGAGATCCGAGATGGCCTTTTTATACTCCTTTCCTCGTTTGCTCCTGGATCTTCAAGAATGGATGAGAATTGTGGTTTGGATGAAAGTACAATTTTTAATTCAGTGGAAGGTGAAAGATGTCTTTGCTTCTTTGTGAGTGAATGAGCAAGAAGGGAGAGGAAGAATCGGTTATTTGAACAAGTCAAAGGCTTCACCTGGTTTTAAATTATAATAATGGTTGTGGCTTTTGTGGGATTTCTACAGCACATTTCTACTCAAATCTCAAATCGCTGTTTGGAATTGTGAAGCATGAATTATCGGGAATATTGCACTCGCATTTGCATTCACCTTCTTCTTTCTCCTTTCTTCAAGATGAGGAGTTGACTTGTTCTTTCTTGTTGTCTCCCCCGTCGTCACAGTATGGAGAAGGAAGTGGAAGCGTGGTGAGGACTTGAGGACAAAAGTTGAAATAGTTTGTACAAGTAAAATGTGCTCATCCACTACACACTATGCACTGCACAAGCACAACAAGAACAAGAACAAGTCGTTGAAGAGCGCCAAAGGAAAAAGGTCCATGCTCCTTCTTTTTTGGTTTTTTGGGGATGGAAATTATAGATTTGGAGTAAGAAAAGGATAAAAAAGGCAAGATAAAGTATGTGTAGATTGTAGATTGTGGATTGTGGATGACGTTGCGTAGAGAAGAGTAAGGAAGGGAAGGGAAAAGATAGTAATGGAAGTGGGAAGGAGAAAAAGAAGATTCTCCGAACCGGGAAAATCTATCGATTTATTGTTTGTCCTGTTCCGTGTAAGACATTTGTCCTGTGCTGTGGAAGGGAAAGGAAAGGAATGAGAGGAATGAAGGCGGTATAAAAGAGGAGGAAGAGGAAGCATGTAGCACGTTCAACGTTCAGAAATACACACGCCAGCCACTGCATTCTTTGTCGTCACATCAAATTCGCATCGTTACTCCGTTCCCAATTAAAGAGCAAGTCATGAAGGAAGGAAAGAGAGAGAGAGGAAGGAACCCAACGCTTTTCACTCTCTAATTCTCTTTCATTCCTCCCCAAAGCCTCAGCAACCAACAGCACACAACCAGCACCAACACCAACACCAGTTTCAGCATCCAAATCCAAATCCCACTCTCAACTCTCAACTCTCTTTAAAAATGAAATTCTCCATGCAGTTTTATACATGGAACAAAGTAGCTTGTACAGAGTAAAGTATAAACTGTGCAGAGGATCTTTTATATTATGCACGCCCGCCTTTACGCACTCCCTCGTGAGGATGAGCTGAAAAAAGGATGAAAAAATTCATGGCCAAATTCATTGTTCAACACCCAACACTCGACACACGCACTGAATCCCAAATTCCTCACCTAATTGTTATCTCTCATCTTCTCTCTCTCTTTCTCTTCTGCTCTCTCGGTCCCAAGTCAAATGCATCCGCAATACAAAATCCAGAGTCCAAAGTCCACAAACTCAATTTCCGATTTTCCTCTTTATGCAACTTGCATTTAATTTCTGCTCCACTGAATCAAGGCTAAAAATTAGGGTTCAAAATACTTGACTCAGATTCACCCGATTTTGATGGCATCCCATTTTCAATTTAATTTAATTTAATTTGTTTAAAATCAGTCAGTCGTATTGTCTATTGTCTATTGTCATCTTGTCCCACTTTTCTAATAAGAAAGGAAACCAAAAAGGTTCTAGTGCGAATGTTGTGAATGTATCCAGAATCCAGAATCAAGCGAGAGAGGGTAAAGCCACGTGAGTGTGTGTGTGTGTGGGAAAAGTGCCTTTCTCAAAGTGTCCATGTGCATTTGGATGGATGAAAGATAAAGAGGGATTTCCTGTAGGAAAACATTGAGTGTGCAACAAAGTCGGACTAAAAGCCTCACTTCCCACATCAAGAAAAGATTCCTCAATTCCCCGAATCTCGACTCCGGCTTCATATCACAGACATTAAACATCAGACATCAGAACCTCACAACAACCAAACAAAGAAACTTGATTTTTATCCGTTGTATCCGCCTGAATCTTATCGTAGATGTGACAATGTCCTTGTTTTTACTCCCTCCCATTTTTTAGTTATTTCTAACAAATCAGTTCAAATCAAAGTAATTAAAAGTGTTATAAAATTCAGAGGTTAATTCTACATAATTATTCTTGGCATTCAGTGGAGAAAAGTCCAGTTGCCTCAACGTTTATGGTTTGACATTCAAAAGAAAGAGAGAGAATGAAGAAGATGTGAAGGTGTGCAGGGATTTATTTGGAGGAGTGAGTGAATGAGGTGAGATGAATCGGGACAAATCGGAACAGATGTTGGTTTTGATTCCGTGTAAAAGAATGTGGATTGTGGATTGTGGAGTTTGGGAAAGAAGAAATGATGATTTATAAGGGAAAAGAGAGTGAGAATGGATGATTCAATGAGCACAAGAACATCATGTCAGAGATCCGTTTTCATCCTCTTTTCTCCTCTCCTTCTGCCCACATTCCCTTTGTGAAAAGATGGCTGAGAGGATGATTCGGAATTCAAGTTGACGTTCCCTTCTTCTTGTTTGCAGTGGTTTGGATTTTGGATGTGCATCTCCTTCCTTCTCACACAACAACAACACACAAAACAGCGGATTCTTGCACATGTGGTGTGAATTGGGAATGGAGATGAAATGGAGACGAGAGAGGAGAGATGCTTTGTAAATATTAATAGATTGTGTACTGTAGATTGGGTAGATTGGGTCAAGGAAGAGAAAGGAAGAGAAAGGAAGAGAGCATCACTTGTTGTCATAAAACCATTTAGTTTTCCCCGTCAAATGGAAATGCGCCTGGCGTGCTTGTGGAAAAGAATTCATTCTTTTGGCTTCAACCGTCTCAATTCCGCGAGTGTTGTCTGTCTGTCTCTATTATCACTTGTTTAGTATTTCTGTTTTCCTCTTTACATCTCTCCCATGTTCAATGTTCAATGCTCATCGCCCGTTGCCCATCTTCCGCTCCCATTTCACCCCAAAAACATCAGTACCCGTAAAAAGGAATGGAAAAAACAATATCAATAGCAACAAGAGCAAGAAATATGAAATATCTATGACAAACAGAATGGGAACAAGATGCTTCATGTTCTTTTCCTCTTTTTCTTCATTCTACTTGATTCTCCAGATTCTCCAGATTCAAAGCCAAAGGAATGGTTCATTGTGGAAAGAGCTGAAGAGAGGCATGGAGGAAAGGGAGGAAGCGAGAAAGACGGGGAGAGGAAAGTGAGTCACTAGAGTATTATCATTCCCTGTCATCTTCCTTTCTTCTCCGTACAAACACAAACACGGACAAAAGCATTAGGTCTTCGAGTACGTTCTACTCACTCCACAGACAAGTCATAATGTACATTTATCCTCTCGTTTCTTCCCACTCTCCGTCAGCTTTCCTCTGCGTACTTATGCGTACTCATTTATTTACTTACTCCACTCATAAAGACAAAACAAAGACGGAGACGTAGACGACGACACATTCTTCACCGCATCCCGAAATAACGTGGCTTCCTTTGGACAAACCAAAACAAACCAACGAAACGCGGAGCAAAGACGCACAACACGAGCCTAAAAAGCCAAAAAGGCACAAAGTAAGGGAAAAGTAAATACATGACAAACACCAAACAAGCACACACGCAATGTACACATTATGAAAACATGAAGCTTTTCTAGGAATTCCGAACGTAACAAGATTTATCCGCGAACTCGCCGCACACATATTTTAAAATGCATCCCACAAACTCATAAAGCATGACTCTCCACACCAGCTTCAAAACAAGAAAAAGTCAAAGGAAAAAAGACACGGCAGCTCCAAAGGACAGAGAAAAGAGTAGACTGTTCTTCAGTCTGCTTTTATTATGTATTATGTACAGTTTGAAGATGGCGTCATGTTTCATTCATCATGTTTCATGAACTGCCTGGATGATTCTCCTCCCGCATTCCCTCAGTTTTCACAGATATTCAACCCCCTTCCAAGTTCCGGGTTAAAATCAAAAATCAAAGCTGAAATCTCACACCCTCTTTTCATTCCTCATTCTTCATATTTCAGTCTTTTAGATGTGACGTGAGGAGGATCTCTGAATAATTATTCTCATCAAATGTCTACGGATTTAAATTTACGTAGTGGCGGGTGAATGAGGGAGAGAGGTTAAAAACGGAAAGAGTAAAATAGCTGGGAATATTAGTTGGACTGTAATCTCTTTAGTGGACTTGGACAAATGACTCTGACTTTGGCCAGAGATGAGAATGTCATTTCTCAATTTTCCTCGGAATCATCAACTTAATTTCCCTCTTTGCTTATTTAAACACTCCCAACTCGAGTTTTGAGAATCAAAATGGAAATCAAGCTGAGCTGAGCTGAGCTGAGCTGATGTCTGGGCAAATATTGTAATAGGCCTCACTAAGGATTTCCATGTACTTTTACAACATGTATATCCACATTTGTAGGAGCATTCAAGATTTCCATTCAAAGTGTTGGGTTTAATTGCACTCGGGTTGGCGGATACACTGAACTAGAGAGAAAGAGCGTTTTACACATGTAAATAGGCATTGCGTTTGACTTGACTTTAGGGGTGGAATCTTTTCCGTGACAGACTGAAATCGAAACAGGGCGAGAGTGAGAGAGAAGAGTGAACAGTGCCTGATATTTCATGGAGGGCAAGAGGGTAAAGAATTTTCTGCGTGGAGAGAGGAGAAGCCGTGATTGAGTAGAGAGAGAGAGAGAGAGGGATGTTGAACATGAAGTTGGAATTGGAATGAGGAATGAAGAATGAAAGATGGTAAAAGGGGGAGAAAAGGAGAAAGGAGAATCAGAGAGACAAGTTGGTATGTGTTTGGGCATTGTGCACGAAATGAGAGCCGCGTCGTCGTTGACTCATCATGGCAAAAGATCATTGACGCCCCGATTTGATTCTTTCCCGTTCTTTTCCCTGCCTATCTCTTACACTTTCCTTGTTCCATTGTAAACTGCGATGTAGTCTGTAGTCTGAGCAGAGAATGGAGAAGATGAGGAAAAGTGCATGGTTGCTCTTGGACTTGCTGCCATGAATGTCAATTGATGAATGTGTACATGCTCCTTGTATAAAATATTGTATGGAGATTGGAGAATGGAGAAGATGAGAAGATGAAAAGGGACCGAGACATTTCTAGAATGTTGGTATTATCTGGGTGCGTGTGTAAAAATGAAGAGGGAAATGAAAAGACTCGTCTTTATAATTATACACGGATTAGTTTGGGGTTCGGCGCGGAACCCTCCGTCTTCATTAGTAATGTATTGGTATGTCATCGATAGGTCGAGGATGAGTATTGAGTATTCCTCATTTTATCCACCTCTCTCTCTCTCTCTTCTATCAGTAATTTAACATGTATGGAACGATCCTTCACTTGCCAACTTTTGCTCCAGCTCCAACTCGGATCATTTCATTTCAGGCTAATGTCTAATGTCATGTTTAATATCATGTCCAATGTGGACCCTTCCTCTGCTCAAAGTGTCCCAACCAACTCCAACACTCCAACAATTTATGAGCCAGGAATGAAAATTCCAATCACCGATCCAATCCAACCCAAGTCAAGCCAATCAACCAGCCAATGCCAATACATTACAAATGCCATTGTCATTGTCAATCGTTCGTAGAGGAGCCAACTGTGATGCATCCTCCTGCACTGCGTGCGTACAAAGTACAAAGTACAAAGGGAATTGGAAGGGAGGCAAAGGGACGGAGGACGGAGGACAAAGAACAGCTCTATTAATATATCCACAATCCACACGCTCATGCGTACGCCTGCAACTAAATCAACCCAAAATTACTTTTACAATGGACAGATAATAAAAGAGGACAAGTGCACCAACGACCAACGACATTCAGTTTAATTTACTCACTCCTTCATTTTCATTTTCATAACTCTAAACTCGACCCATTTTCAAGTGTCAATCACAATTGGAATTTCAACCGTCCTTTTGTAAAGCACGTGTGTGCAATTGAACTACACAAATTAATATTAATATTAGTAGTAATTTCCCCTTATAAGCCTAAATAAAATAGCAGGTTAAATTAACTGATGCTGAAATATCGATTGGATTCTCCTGGAAAACAAGAGTGTTGTTTATTCAAAACCGAGTAAAGATCAGCAGTGCTTTAAAGATTGGAGATTGGAGATTGGGAGATTGGGATGTAGGTCACCTGGATGTGGGGATTACCATTTTAAAATTGGATACAAAGTGGTGACGCAAAGTTTAGATAAAAGGCGAGTAAAATGTGTGCAAATGGCTACTTGTGTTTAGAATGTTTCCTATTTTCAGCCGGTGGAAAGTTGCCGTTGGTGAAGGATTCATGAAATGTACAGCGTTCACTGTTCACTGTTCCTTGTTCGATGTTGGGGTAAGTGGTAAAAGTAAGCTAATGGAAAATGGGAAAAGGGATGTAGAAAAATGCAAAAGTAATATGAAAGTGAGCATTTTTGTCTGGAGAGAGAGAGAGAGGATTAAAAATAGTTTCCAATTTCATCCTTGTTTCTCCCTGTTGCATTGCATGATTTCTGTGTGTAGGCTGAGAGAGCGGAAAGTGGAACTGGAGCGTTTGTTAAGTCATTGTAGATTGTAGATGATGAGGAGGGTTGGCTTGCTCCTTCCTTCCCTCTGCCTCTCTCTTTCTCTCTCGCCTTTTACCACTCCAGCTAAAAAATCCTCTGTACAATTTGCTGCCGAGTGCAGTGCAGTGCAGCTAGTACTAGACTGTACATTGTACATGTTTTTCTCCATACACCATACATGCAGAGAATGGAGAATGGAGAATAGAGATTTGAAGTTGTTGCCGGAGGCCGGAGGGCTTTATTATACGAAATTATTCATGAATGAAAAAGGGGAGAATAACGAGTTTTGTATGGGATTTTTGATGTCCTTTTTTATTCTGTCCTCCTCATTCTTTCCTCACACACACACACTCGCTCTCCTTTTATTCCTCTTCTCCATCTCCACACTCTTCTCTTCACTTGACTCTGACTCTGACTTTGACTATGTCGCCTATCAAAACCCAAATCAAAATCAACCTCAACCTCCACTTTTTACTCTCTCCTTCACGACTTTTTCCATTCTAAGAAAATTCTTTCTTTTCTTTTCTCCCTTCTCAATAACATTATCATTGTTATTATCAAAACCAAAACTTTCATTTATATCTCAAAAATCTGAAGAGTGCAGAGTGAAGAAAGAAGAGAGAAGAAAAAGAGTGAGCGGGGTTTATCAACGCGGTGACTTTGACTTTGGGGACTTTTCATTTTCTCCCCGTTTCTCCGTGCATTTTCTGTACGCGCTCTCTGACCTCTGTTTCTCTGTAGAATGTAGAACATGAAGATGAAGGACGAATCAACTTTTTCAGCCATTCCATCCCAGAATCTCCACATCACATTTCCTTGTTCATTATGAACTACAGACCAAAGAGTTCACACGTGCTCCTTCTGGCTCAGTCTCGCATGTCTTGCATGAAACTGGCTCTTGATTCTTGATTCTTCATCTTTGCTCTTAGTCTGCTTCCAGCTTTAAGTAAAACTTTAACTTTTCTCTCCCAGAGTTTGCACGGGGCGTAGCGAGAGAAGCTTAAAAGTGCAGTCGCAGTCGGTTTCTCTCGGTCTAAAAATTTCAACCCTGGTGAACAAAAGGAAAAGTCAACATGCTCTTCTCCTCTCCTCTCCACTCATTTCATTTCTCATGCAGAAATGACACGCAATTCCATTCACTCTTGAATGTTGAACTTGAAAAGTGGAAAGTGGAAAGTGTGGCGGAATTTGGGTGGTCTGTTTATTATATGGTTCATATTATGCATCTGTGGAAATTAGACTGTGGGTTTATATTTTAGATGCAGTCTGAGTATTTTATATGGGCGTTGTTAAGCCCTTGAAAATGGGACTGCGGAGACATTGAATGTGATTGCACATTTTGGATTGGATGGCGCAGTGAAGTGGTATAAAAAGGAATAAAGGAGTTTTGTGGTGGAATTACATCATGTCCGCTGTCTCTCTTCATTATCCTCAATGATTCTGATTCTGATTCTGGTTCTGACTGTGGATCGGAGGACAGACGGTAATAGATATATTTTGTCATGTTAAATCCACACCATTTCATCTTCTTCTCCTGTTTCTTGCAACACCGTGAACAAAGTTGTGCATGTGTATGCGAGTGGTGAGTGGTGAGTTTTGAGTTCCCCTATCAAACATCAACTACCAACTCCAATTGGTGCAAACATGTAATGTTCAATGTGCTGTTGAGATGGGAAAACTTGAAACATTCTACCAGTCAAAATCAAAAAGTGAAAGAGAAGAGAAAGAAAGAGGTTAAAACTTTGTATTTCACCCCTTCTGCACTCAGATTGAGCTATAAAATCCTCCTCATCTTTCCATCGTTCCATCTTGTCCCATGTAAAAGTGTGCAATGTGTTCAGTTTGTAGTTTGTAGTTTTCTTTCACTCTAACATTGGGATACGGATGCGGATGACGATGAGGACGAAGAAGAAGAAAGGAGGAGGAAGAAAGCGAAACGTTCCATTTTACAACATCCGTTATCCATTACCGTCCTCACAAATTTGACTCTTGCTTTAGTATCCACCTTTTAAACTCGATAGACTCGAACCCCGCCACTTTTTTAATACCGCTCCACATTTTTCATCATCAAATAGAAATTATTACGTGTGTGTGTGGGTAGAAAAAAGGGAAAAGAAAGCTGCTTCTTTTAAAGTCTGGATTTTTCCACATGTGTACAGCGTATGAATGAGTAGGGTGACATTATCTCGACTCTGACAAAATCCCTTCATTTTATCTCTTTTAAACCGAGCTCTACAGTCCATTACCTTAATCTCCATGTATTTATTATTCATCCCTCACTTTTGACAAAACAGTGCAGGACGTGAAACACGGAACTAGAACTACGGAATAATTTGACTGGGAAAAGATTCAGAGTTCAGAGCTGAACATTTTACGCAAGGAAATTTAGATAATTTAGAGAATTTAGAGAATTTAGAGAATTTACCCAATGAACCAGGTTCGTCGAGATAACGTTGTATTATGGTGAATATCGTTAAAGATGGTAGGCATAGTCAACGT
>JAQGBH010000451.1:0-51224 GCA_034698265.1 Sminthurinus aureus
GATTTCTAAACAATTTTAGCAGAAAGTTATTTTTTATTATAATCCACATGTGAATCAAAATTTTCAGTGACTACTGAGTAAGTGCACACTCTCGCCATCTGCAGCTTTATAGTGTTTGCAAGGAAATCAATTGTTCTTTTGTGACTACTTCGAGAAAATTCAACTCCACAGCCAGATAAAATGAACAATACATTCTACTATATGTACGATAATATTACTTATATCTTTTTAGGTTTTTGTTTTTGTGGTATTTTTACTGCAACCGCATTTTGCAGGCTGTCTAATGTCTACTGCTTGACTAGACTATATTTTATCTAATCTTTGGCCTAATCTGACCCGACACTCAACTCTAGACTCTCGGTTCTCGTCACATCAAGTCAAGTCAAGTCACGGCATGACAAGGAGCAGGAGCAACACACAACCATATTAACTATTAAGCGTTCCAGATTATGCAGTTTGTAAACAATAGGCAATATAATACTCTCTCAACTCATCCACTTACGAGACAAAGAGGCGACAAAGGGAACGACAACGACAACGACTTTTTGGTTCGGCCAACATTTACAATTTGATCCCATTTACCCTTTCATGTTTAATTATGTACTTGACTTGACTTGTCGACTCAAGTCGACTCGATTTTCGATTTGCCGCCTTTCCAATCAGTTTCCTCTCAAGTCTCAAGCTATACATTTCCGTGCTCCATGCTCAATGCTCCATTTTCCCCATGTTCCAGGAAAACCCTGTCTAATTCTTTTTCCACATGAACGCTCTTTGTGTTCTATGTAGATTTAAAATCTAGATCAAGTAGATTCATCCACCTCCTTCCAATCTCGACCATCTATTATTATCTGTTATATCGCTCACTACTCATGACTCTCTAGTACTCGCATCATCAATTTATTATTATTTCCATAACCCGAAATTTAATTATTCATTTTTAATATTCAATAACAAAACTCCTTCAATCCTAATATGCAAAATATTATCAAAATAATTAAGTCTGTCAAGTTTTCAATTTATAGCTTTACATCGCGTATCGTATACCGTATACCGAATCACACTTGTAAAAACAATAATAATAATAATAATATCAGGTATACGGTATTACATGATAAATTATAATCAGTATCAAATGTGCAAATAAGTTATGCGGAGAAAGTGATCGTAATCATCGTCATATGATTATGATTGAAGGGGAAATTGGATTGATACTTTGGTTGATGCGTGATTTTCACTTGACTTGACTACTGTATTCAGCCTTGAGTCTTGATGTGTCGGAGTCGACCTTATCTGATCTATTAATATTCAAGAGTATAAAATTGAGACGAGAGTGTCATTCTTCATTCCTCTACATTGTAGATTCTAGAGTCTCAAGTCTACAGCCTACACTTGACGTTCTATCTACAATCTACAAAAAGCAATCTCAATCTTATATCATACTCATGTTCCTGTATAAAATCAACTATGAATAATAGATAAAGGATAAAACTATAATAACTAATAACTAATAATGATTGAATGAGTTTGAGCATTGAGCTTTGAGCTGACAAAATATTACTGAAGACTGGAGGACTGAAACAAATCTACTAAAGTACATATTTGTAATATGTACATGTATAAAAAAATATAGTAGGAAGTAGACAATGTAGAATGTAGACTGTCGACGTTCAATGTTCAACTAGTTTGCCGACACATTACATCATATTATATCTGTGTGTACACTGTATACATCAACAGTAAAAAGGCAAATAATTATATAGTGTCAGCAGTATCCTGTTCAGAACTTGTGTGTAAATTAAATGGTCAAACGATAAGAGATAAGAAAGAAACGGAAGTACTACTACTCTATACTCTACTCTATATCACGTACTTCTTGCCTCCACACTTATTACTTACGAAATGTACAATGTTTAAATGTACTAAAATCTCAAATATATTTAGTATGAATGTAATGCATTGTGTACTTTAATCAGAAGGTGGAAAGTAGAAAGTAGAAATGAATTCATCAATTGGTTCAAAAGTCTAACTCAACTTGTAATATTCATGTGTTATGTCTAATTTTGATTTCTATAAACTACGATCTACAATCTACGATATATTATTATTATTATTATTTATTATGATGTAAGCAACTTGAAAATTGAAAGTAGGAACGAATATCAAATATCAAAGAAAGAAAAGAAAGAGAGAAAGACAGACAGATAGATAAGGAAGTTCACCTACATTAAATTGATTACTAGTAACTATAGTAAACTATAGAGGGTAATAATTAAAGTGTGTAATCATAATCATTCTCATAATCATTAATCACTAGTAAAAGTCATTCATGCCGGTGTAAATAATAAATTTTACACGGCTCATTTTACAACTTAAATATCCCAGTCTAAAAGTATTATTTGTTGAATTACAAATTACGATAGATGTGGAGACTCAGACTAGAGACCTGTCCAAATTCTACATATTTCATTTTCATTTTCATTTCACCTACCACCTTTTTCAATTCTAATAATTGTTTTTTGTTTTTGTTTTTTTTTTCGGTTCACGTTTTCTCCGCACCTAAGCTTCATGTTTTTTTTTAACTTAAATGTCAAAATTTCATAGTTATTTACCACATTTTTCAATAATAATATTTTATTTTAGAAATATCTCTGTATAGTACAAATAAGAATTAAACAAAAGCTGATGCTTCCGCACTTACCGCCATAATCGGGACGGACCCTCTGAAAATTTTAAGAATTAAGAATATGCATAAATTTAACTAAATTTAACGCAACGGTTGAACTAAATATCTTTGGTTAAAGAAAGTGTAGCCACGACAAGCGAAATGGCAGCGTGATAATCACATGTCTTCAGATAATTGGAAAAATCTCTTACCCTATCGTAATCTTTGCGAATAGTGTCGAGAATTGAGGTGATTTGGTCACCCAATTCCCGATTTCGATGCGTGGCCTCGGAGTTGCCGCGTGCTGACCTGAAATTCATAAGAAGAGACAGGATGTTAAAACTAATGTAATGATAATTCATAACAATATATTATATACATTGAAAATTACTCATGATTTATGATTTATTATGATGCGCGCATCTGGTGTCATGTGTTTTCATGAATTTATTGTGAAAGTGAGGATTGTCACTGCTACTGTCACTGTTTTCTGTTTTGTGATTTCAACAATATTTTCAGTATTAATTATTATTAATCAACAAGAATCAAATTTTAATACGTGAGAGCTGCTTCTATGCATAATAATCTTGACTTACTCTTACGTAAGAGGAAAAGGAGATACAGATTAAAGACTGTGGTTTGGTTTGGTTTGGCTGGGTAGAATATGCATGTCTACTTTCTAGTGTCTAGTGTAGAATGTATACGTAGAATAAGTCACTGTGAAAAAGATAGGAAGAGAGCAACTATACATACACAGAGAGAGAGAGAGAGAAAGACAGTGAAGAGCAACACAATTCCTTAATACAAATATATTGAGTGGATTTAGAACAGCCAAGCATAAATCCTGTCTGTAGGAATAGGAATAAGAGAAAAGGAACGAGAGAGAGAGAGAGAGAGAGAGAGGAGACAAAGAAGCCGAATCATCCAAAGGCGAATAAGAACAAGAAGAGGATCTTATGAAAGTTAGGATAGTCTGTTTGTTTGAGCCTGACAGGGAAAGCTTGTGTTTTCTCTGGCTTTCACTTCACCTCCCTTTCTTTCCTTCTTTCTTTCTTTCTTCGTTCCTCCGTCACTTTTTGTAGTTGCTTCTTCTTCTTCTTCTTCTTCTTCTTCACGAGTTCTTTGGCTTGGCACACATTGTCGCATTCGTAGAACTCGGTAATTAATTGCCTTGGGATTTTGATGGCAATCAAGTGATAGGATCCTAGCCGAACTAATAGCTTCTACACTCTACACTCTACACTCTACACACTTATACATATACACATATATCTAATCCAGCATCGACGACCCTCATAGAAATTCACATCTCCCATCTCCCATTTCATTGCATATCATGTATAATGTCTAACGTAGATTCTAGATACTAGATACGCCGTATAACATAAGTGTACAACATCACTATTATACATGTATTTACAGTTGGATATTTATAGCGTCCGCTTTCCGCTCGCAGCATCCAACATCAAGTTTTACATTCTACATTCTACATTCCCTACTTTTCCTATCACCTATTACGTCCTTTTCTTCCATTTCTTTTTTTCTACTTAGTTCCATGTAAATTTGGAGCGAGAGTAACTTTTTTTGAAAAAAGTTTCCTCGACACGTGCACATTCCTGATGCGATTTTTATGAGAAAATCGAGACTTGAGATTCAAAAATCGAATATCGAATGTCGAATGTGTAAAATCCTGGATCTTACGATTTTATACTGCACACTATACACTGTACACTCCTGAGTCTAGCCGAGAACAAATACGAAAGACAGAGACCAAATTTCAGTATAGTAAGCAGTAGTACTAGGCAGAGGACCATAATTCGTCGGTTCGATTTTCCATCTCCATCTCAATCTCGATTCTCGATCCACAGATAAAAATGAAAAAGACGACCAATTCCCAAAAGACAAAAAAGAATTAGAAGGAATAAAATAAGTGCAGTAGACTGAGGACTGAAGGCCGTAGACATAAGACAC
Source organism: Sminthurinus aureus (assembly GCA_034698265.1). Classification (NCBI taxonomy): domain Eukaryota; kingdom Metazoa; phylum Arthropoda; class Collembola; order Symphypleona; family Katiannidae; genus Sminthurinus; species Sminthurinus aureus. The sequence goes on from JAQGBH010000451.1 coordinate 4,634, forward strand.
AAGACACAAGGCACAAGACAGTAGACGAAGGAAGGGAAATTACAACTCCGCAATCTCCAATTTCCAATCTTCCAAACATAAAAGTGGAATTGAAGCAGAAGGAAAAGATAATAATAATAATAATAATAATAATAATAATGATTCTGAAGGCGACAATGCATTTAGGTTTGCGCCCAGCATACAACATACAGCGTACAGTGTAAACTCATCAATGATCAATGCTCAATGATCAATGACATTGAAAGCAAAAGATGAGGGAAAAAGGAATGTAACGGGGATATTTTCATTCATAATTTCATATATACCTAACCAATAGCCAATATGTTATCGGTTATCGCATACTGTATTTTACTGTAGGTACTTGAACCTTGGATCGAGCACAACGGTCGGAATTCAGAATACTCTTGTATCTTTCCTTTGAACCAAAACCAAAGTCCAAACTGGGAACTGGAAACACACAGCAAAGTCCAAACGGACCAAAGGAAAATTGAGTAGAGGTAGAATCGAGAATCAAGAATCAAGAATCAATATTGACTGTGTAATCAACATGAGCATCACTGACATTTATCTCTCTCCGCAACTCCATTTCTCTATGCTCTATGCTACATTCTCCATTCCCCCCTCCAGTTTCCAGCTTCCAAATTTCCAGTCTCAATACTCAATACACAGTTCTCGACGTTTTCAAAAGAGCCAGTTATCTACCAATTTATCTCTCTCTTCCTCATGTTCTACACACTTTTAGTTCTCGCTCATGGCTCCAGTCTAGTTATGCACACTAGTTAGTTTGGAGTTTGGAGTTTGGAGCTTGGAGTTTAGAGTAAACGGTTTGTGGTTGAAATTACCATTGCCATTTGGTTTGGTATCGAGTCTTGATATTGATATGGTTTTGGTTCTAGTTTGAAATGGGAATGAAAACAAAGTGGAAACAGACGCATTACCTGAACAAATGTACCATTTCTCGGCAGATATTGAAAATACGAATACGGATACCAATGCCAACATCAACATTAGTAGCAATATCAATAGCAAACTCAAATTCAAATTTAGACTGTAAACTATGCCACATCATATCCTTTGATTCCTATCATATCGTATCTAGTATCTAGTGGATATTACCACAGCAGAGTACAGAGTACCGTATGCGAAACGTTAGTAAAGCACGAGGAAGGACGTGAAAGCAACTTTCTCCTCTGTTTTCCTGTCGACTCTAGATTCTAGAGTCTCGATTTTAGATTCCACATCCTATATTCTACATTCTAGTTTTTACCGTGTAGAGTTTGGAGTTTAGAATGAATGTATGTTTATGAGTGAGAGAGAGAGAATGTGCTTGTACTTGGATGTTTGTGTGTATATATGACTGCCTGCCTGCCACTAACCTTTTCCTGTTGTAGTATTAAGTATTACTATACTTTTTCTGCATGGATATTCTATATTCTATACAGTGTAAATTGTACATTCTAGATTCTGAATTCTAGATTCTAGAGTATAGGAAAACAGCGTATGCTGGATACTGGATATGCTATAGGTATTTAGCATGTAGTATGTACTGTAGTCTGCGCACTGCTTGTTCCCTATTGATTTTCCCATTCCCATCTTTCGACGCACTGCTTTCTCCCTTTCTCTCGTGGTCCGTTTTCCGTTTTCCCGTTTTCTTGGCTGCCTCCTAGTTAGTTTGATAGCTAGCGGAGCTGGTTGGCTCTGGATGTGGATCTAGATCCAGAACTGGTCTCTACTCTCTACTCTCTAGACTCCAGTCTCCAGCATCAATATTAACATCAACATTACCCTCAAACTCTCAACTCAACTTGATCCACATCAATATCCATCCACTATCTACCTACTATCCACTTCCACTTCCACTCGCAGCTCCCAATTCCAAACTCCAAGCTCCAAGTTCCACTATCTAGTATCTTGTATCCACCTACACAACGGCATTACATAACACAAAACCAACCGCTTTTGCACTGCCAACCTTATTTGGCAAAATGTTATTCTACATTCTACCTTCTACACCAATCACCAATGGTCCTATGCCCTATGTCCAATATCATTTTATATTTTATATATGTCCTCTTTGTTTTCTCACTTTTACTCCCTTACTACTGCAATCTAGAATCTAGATTCTAGAATCTAGAATCTACAACACAACATACATCTGAGATCTGAGGAAATGTCGTGGATGGAAATGGTAGTGAAAGCCATAGATAGATAGATAGACAGATAGATAGATCTACCGAGGCCAAAGTCCAAACCCCAAACAAAATGAAGATGATGACTTACGACTAACTCATCTTTTCATCTCTCCGTCTTCCTCCTTCCACAAAAGTGGAAGGATCAGGATCAAGGATCAATACACACGTATACAAACAAAGGCTATTGATAGTTTTTGCTATTTCGTGTTTGGTGTTTGGAAGACTAGAGTCTTCAGAATCCAGGCAATTGTATTTGTACTCCAGACTCCAGACTCGACACTCCACACTTCCAAGTACTTTGTATGTGTATTATACACTATATACTAGATACATATACATGCATACAAACAGCACGTGATTACACTGCCACTACAGTGTTATTTTTTCAGAGTCGAATCAACCCAAACCAAACCAAATCAAACCACATCAGATCAATCTAAAGAACAAGCCCAGTTGAAAGCCATATCAATTTGGTCTCTTTTCTTTCCCTTTTCACTTTTCCTACTCTTTTATTTTCAGCCTAAAAGAAAATACAGAAAAACACAGAGGCAGCAAAAAGAAAACGAAAATGAAAAAGGGAAAATGATACCAATACCAATACAAAAACCAATGCTCCGACCCAGCATAAACATAATATAAAATCAACAGAAATTGAAAGCTATACAAAAAAAAAGGAAAAAAAGCACTGGCCACTGCACCCAATTCAACTCAACTCAACTCAGCTCAAGTCGAGTCAATTCAAAGAGCTCCAATCGAGCTGACATTGTGTTGAAATTGAACAGGGCAGAGTTGAATTAAATTCACCTCGTACGAGATGAACCACCAACCGTCAATAGGCAGCAGTGTACGGTCAAAAAGTCAAGAGTTAATTCAACAGTGTCAAGTCCTCTACTATCCACTACTATATCTACATCCACAATCCTCATTCCTCAAGCCACACTCTACAGTAACAATAGCCGGGCGATAATGAAAACCGTCAATCTTGGAATCTTGGACACTTGGAGCATTGAGATTTGAGTATTGAGACAGGATGAATAAAACTACAAGTCATAAGTAATAAACCAGGACAAAAAGAGTCAAGATTGAAAATTGTGGTTAACGAATCAATCAAATTAAAAAAACCTACAACTGAACTAAAAATAGAGTCCACCAACTACTACGTTCATTATAAATGCATAATACAGTATAATATGTTAACTCCAAGTAGAAGAAATAATGGACAAAATCAACAGAAGAAAGGAGAAAGCGTGACTCTAGACTCTAGACTCCATACTCTAGAGCTATGGCTATCAAAATTCAACCTTCAACGGGAATTTCACTCTTCTATCCTTCTTTTTTCTTCTACACATGTACAATGAACAATGAAAAATGTACATTTAAATATGAAGGGGGGAAAAATAGACGAGTTTTTGTTTACCGTCATAAAAATTGTCATTATACTAGAATCCACTAGAATCTAGAATCTAGCATGTACACATGTAATGATTAATGATATCTTTTGAGATGTTTTAGCGAGATTTTAAAAGGATTTTGGTTGAAAATCTAATTGAAAATCTAAATTCTATCAAATTTCAATAAAAATCTAACCCATTTTTACAGGTATCTCACACTACATGTAAAATTTCAATGTAATACATTTAGTGAGATTTTAATGAAGCTCACTGAGAATATAATTGAATTTTCATGCGAACCTAATATATTGGGGCCACAATAATATTTTTTTCTAAGGGTATTCCTGCCCCTGGTTCACTAATGTGTAGTGCTAATGTCCAGTGTGAGTAGGTGCTAATTTCAGCTCACTCATTTTCATTTCATTTCTCCTAGCCTACTCCGCCGCTCTTGTCCAAATCAGAATGAATGTAGTAGAAACATGGGATATGGAATGCGATTGTACATGATGTTTCATGTATATTATATTTCATACGTATTATGAGACTCGAGGCTCGTAATGAAGGAACGGTCAGAGCTGTACAGCTAAAATAAGCGTAAGAGCTAAAACTAAAGCTGGTAGTGGAACTGGAATCCGAAACTGGAGAAAAAGTACCTAAATCCCCCAAAAAAACCTTCTGAATCTCCTTTTTTCAAAAGTAGGAGCTGTACTCCGTACTTCATGCTCCAAACTCCAAACTCCATACTACACTACACCACACCGCACCACCACATCACACTGCATATACCAAAGCCTCGCCTAATTATAGATTTTCTACGTACAAACACACGGTTCTCGTTTATCCTCACCTTCCTCCTCTTTCTCTCTCCACTCTCTGAGGATTCCATGCTATACTTTATACTATACAACACACAACACACAGAACAGAACAGAACAATACACACGGATATTATTTTCATTAACGTCAGAAAAAATTCCAGAGTGACAAAATTTCAGAGAAAATAGCCTCCATTGTGTTTTTTTTTTAACATTTTTACGGTCCTTTCTCTTCCATGTGAAGAAAAGGAGAAGGAGAAGGAGAGAGTAAAGTAAACCACACCGGCATTCGCACTCCCATTCTCGCATACTGAATACAGAGTACAAAATACAAAATTCGAATATCGCATAGTATATAGTCCACAGTCTAAACTCCTACAACCAAGACAAGGACAACCATTTTGAGCAACACAACCATGAAAAAAGTAATAATAATAATAATAATAGTAATAATAATAATAAATACACGCACAAAATCTACACACATAATTTCCTCTTCTCTGTCGAGTTTTTCCGTCATTTGGAGATTGTAGGCTGTAGAGTGTAGACTGTGGGCTGGTTGCTTGGTCTAGTGAATGAGCGAGTGGATGGATGGATGGTTGGATAGATGCATGCATGTTCCACGCTTGACCTGAATATCTACTTTTGTACTTTTCTACACATACTTTTGAATGCCTAATCATATCATGTATCCCAGAGTTCCAGAGTCCCAGAGTCATGACATTGTACCCCATATATATCACTAAACAAATCAAACGAAAAAGACAAATGGTTCTTGCTCCTTTCTCTCCACTCTTTCTTAGCCTTGCCTTTTTCCTTTACATTTTACTTTGGGTTTTGGTTTTTGCCTCACCAAGAAATCAATAGTCAACCAACTACCAACTACCAACAACACGGTGGAAAATTTGTTCCGCATACACTTTCTTTGTCTCTCTTTCATGATCCTTTAGTCCTATAACTTATACAGTATACAGCATATAGCTTTGGTTTGGTTTGGCTTGACTTGGTTCGTTCAATTCTCAATCCGATTTCTGTTGCTGTTGTGGTTGTGAAAAAAATGTGTACACATAAAAATGAATATGATATGATTTGATATGTTGATATGAGATACTATAGATACTAAATACTAGATATAACTCTATAGTCTATAGTCTATGCTCTATGCTCTATACTTTTATAGGAATGCATGGGGACCCATTTTATCCTCATTCTTTTGTGAAGGCTGTATATAAATTTCAAATTCAAGTATGACTAGAAAATAGAAACTAGAAACTCACAGCGTTTAAGATAAATATCCTACACTCTGGATTCTAGATTCTAGATTCTAGACTCACATACAAAACGGTCAGAATCAGAATCGGAATTCAAAACCAGAGTCAAAGTCAGAGTCAGAGTCAGGCAGAGCATGAATATAATATATAGTAACATGTGCATTGTGCACGTATATCAAGAATCAAGAAACTACATCTGGCTTATAGATTTTATATCCTAAAGGAGTTTAGAGGAAACTAAAGTGAATTGCAGCCGCCTTCTTTTTTCTGACTTTAATTGTGAACCACGGAAAAGGGATGTTCATAAAAGAGAGAAAGCACTGAAAATTGAACATATCATGTGTGAAATTTCCCCTGTCCCCTGTCTCGTCCTTTCTCTTTTTCCTGATTTGATTTTCCTTTTCCTTCTCTCGTCCCCGTGAAGAATAAAGAATAAACGGTGGTTGATACAAAGGAGCAGCACACACAGGACTTTGGATGTCAGAGTTTGGAGTTTCCAGTTTCCAGTTTGGACACCTTGATTAGTAGACACATGTACAAATGTACAAATTCACAAATGTCGTAGATCACGAAAGGCCAAAACTCGGATTTCGATTCGATTCCGAATCCAAACCCGAACCTAACTCCTGCTCTCCCATCTTTCCCATTTCTAGCCACGGACATAAATGGTATTGGGCATTGTCCCTACATTTTATACAGTATACAGTATGTTTATATAGCACATAAAAGAAATGCCACCAGCATGTTCTTTTCACTCTTCTCATATCGATGCATGTTTCATGTTTTATGTTTTAATCCTCATCTCAATTTCCTTTTGGATTTTATCTACAGGATGAAAATAATTACAAGACGCAAATATTTTAACACTTGACAGTACAAAGTTCAAAGGACATGATGAGACATAGGACATGCGGCATGCGACTAATCGCAAGAATGGCAAGTGGCGAGTCCCTGTGTAAAAAGAATAAAGTACAAAGCACAAAGCACAATGTATTGTGTATTGTGTATTGTATCTCGTGTCTTGGTTTTAACTTATTCAAGATAAAGTGTACAGTGTACAATATATAGTATACGCGGAACAAGTTGGAGGATTCATTTCAAAGCTCAAAACTCCAAGCTCCAAGCTCAAAGCACATGGACACAGAAATGGAGAAAGGGAGAAACTTTGGTAGTAAGAATGTGATTTGTTTGTAAATTATAAGGAGAAGGCGGATTGTCTGTTTCCTTATTTCCATGTACATGTCTCTGTTTTCTGTATCTGCCACCAACCAACTCGGGCTTTCGGTTTTACTCATCCTCATCCTTTGGGTTTGGATTTCAGTTGGGGTTCTGTGACTGTAACTTTGACTGTGAACGTGTTCTCTTTGGATTCTGATTCTGATTCTGGATTTGGGATCTTGTGTTCTGGTTCTAGATTCTAGATTCTAGACTCTAGCCTCTGGATTCTAGAGTTGTTCCTCTTTCTTTGTATGTGTATGTGTATGTGTGTTTGTAATGTGGATTGTATAAGTGAGCATTTGACAGCGTAATAGGAAAATTCTGAATAAATAGTGGAAGAGAGAGAGAGAAATGTGGAGGAGATGGAGATGGAGAAAGTGAACAAGAAGAAGAGTCAAGAGACATTCAGAAAACTCCAACTCCAGCTCCAACTCCAACTCGAACAGAGCAAAGAGAGAAAGTGAAGACTATCTAAGACAACGAAACGTCTATCTATATAATATCTGCATGGTTTCATATCACTATCACAGGATAGAGAATGAGAATGAGAAGTAAACCGAGGAGCGAGGATGAGATTTGTATTTTATATGCTCTTCTCTTCTCTTTTGTGATAGCAATACCGTACAAAAGTAGTATACTGTAGAATAGTATACAGCATACACCAGAATACCATACCATACCATAGAATACCATACCATAGAATGGAACAGAATAGAATAGGAAGAAAGAAAGAAAGAAAGAGGAGCAACTGCGCACTTGCGTCATCACTGGGATCCATGTCGGCATTTATAAAGGAGAATATGGACGTGATATATGTGTTTTGCGTGAAATTTCTCTTTAAGTCAGTTTCCTCTCTTCTTCTTCTTCTTCTTCTTCTCTCCTTTTCTGGCAGTAAAGAGCAAAGAGAGAAAGTCCAAGACACATACACAGATAGATAGAGAAAGGAAGAAAGAAAGAGAACGAGGACGCCAAAGAAGTAGTAGAAGAAAAGGGAAAAGAAGGATAAAAAAGTTGGATGTTGGATGTACGACTACAAACTATGGACTACGGACTTTCTCTCTCGTTTTACTATGTACTATGGACTATGGAGAAAGCTCAACTCCAAGTACATGGAGCCACTACTGTACTGTACTGTACTGTACGCTACTCTGCTGTTCTGTACTGGACTACTATGTATGTCTTTTCAAACTCAAATTCAAACTCCACGTTCCTTTCGTTCAAGTCCAACATCCAACATCCACTTGGTACACTGATACGGTCATGCAGAGTCCACACACATCAAACCGAACCACTTTGTTCTCCATCTACTTGAGCCAACTAGCCAGCCAGCCAGCGAGTGAGAGAGAGGGAGAAAGAGAAAGGGAGAGAGAGAGAGTCAGCCATCCATCCATCTATCTCTACATGTGCATTCTACCACACTTTCCACATGTACACACACAATCCTCCTCAGCTCGTAAAGGCTTCTTTTTACTTTACTTTGAAATGGACGGAGAAGAGAAAGAGGCAAACCAAGCCAGCCAGCCAAGCCAGCGAGAGAGCTAAATCCGGAGATCACTAAATCATCAAGAATTCCTGGACGGTATTTCTTTCTTTCTTTTGGATCGAGGTTCCTCTATTTCTCCATTCCGTCCATTTCTTGTCCTTCTTTCACTCGCTTCTATATCTACAGTCTACAATCTACAATCTACATTCATGTATGAATGTACTGGCTTGCTCACTCATAGTTTGGTTTGGCCTGGCTTGGCTTGACTAGTCTCTAGACTTTAGTTTCTAGATTCTAGACTCCAGACTTGACTTGAGTTGACTTGGCTTGGCTAATCGTCAGCAGTAAGTAGAGGCGAGTCCGGAAGTTGTATTTCCCCCAAAATGATGCAACTCGCTCTACATTCTACATCCACTGTACTCTTTCTTCTTTTCCCCTACTTCTCAATTACCATATTACAGCGAGCGAACAAACTACAACTACAACTACAACTTGAGACTAGAGAATAGAGACAAGTGAACAAGAACAGGAGTAAAAGACCACACACAGACAACTTCTCTGTCTCCGTCTCTCTGTTTCTCGCTCGCTCGCTCTCTCTCTCTTCTCGTTCACAGTCCACCAGAGTTTGTTGTTTGTAGATAATTTGGAGATGTTTTGTTGTCTTGTGCTTCACATATCATCGGATGATATTTCACATACACATCTAGATTTATTTTATACTGGATCCGCAATCCTCGATCCTCCATCCAAATTATTATACTTGTACAAAGTAGTTTGTAGTTTGTACATCCTTCTCTTCCTCCATATTCCCGTTTCGTTTCATCCTATACCCGACCAAACCAAAACCAACCAGCGAGCCAAGCCAAGCCAAAACCCAAACCCAAACTAGTCTATTTCAGATCCCATCCAATCCAATCCAATCTTATATGCATGTGTTTTATGTTTTACTTGTTATCCTTTCCGGAGCAATCGATGACACAGCCATTTCCTCTCAAAATCATTTCCTTCATTATACAAATTCAACCCAAAATAAAAAATAATTTTTCTAATAAAAACCCAAACTCGAATCCGAATCCGAATCCAGATCCAGATCCAGATTTCCTTAACCCTAACCGTAATCTTTTATACACGAAAGACATGCAAATGCACACTTGTGAAATGTGAACTTAATCTAATCCAAACCAATCCAATCCATTCCAACAGAAGCCCCCTCTGGTCTTCTGTTTCTGTTGAAGGGAAATTTAAACGCACATTTTACAACCCTTCATCAAAACCAGAACCAAAGCTGAAATCAAAATCAATTCATCTTTTATTTTCAACTTTCAACCCTTTTAAATCACATTTATTTCCCGATATTGGATTCTCCACCATAAAAATTCATGTCATATTGGAATATTCAAATTCAAATTCGAATCCAAATTCAAGTTTCAAGTCCATTCCAATTCAAAATGTAGAATCTAGAAGGTGGATATGGATCGGAGGATACGGGTCCACATCAAATTCTAGGTTCTAGATTCTAGCAAAAGCTACAGTTGGAAAGTGGAAACGTCTGTTCTAGAAACTTAGCAAGTCCACACCTTGACATAAATCAGGGAAAGATAGGAGAAAATGACACAATGAAATGAATGAGCACGAAATTTAGAAGCAAGAAGGAAAATATTCTCCAGTATAACTTTTATGTAGAAAGAGAGAAGGGAGTGGTGGAGAAAAGCGCGTAGAGAGCTGAATGTCTTGAATCTTGAATGTCTTTGAGTTGAAAATTTATGCATGCCGAATATCGAAGCACCAAGAAAATCGTAGGAAGGATTTTTATGTGGATAATGTAGAATGTAGAATTCTCATGAAATGATTCCGATTCCGATTACGATTCCAATCTCGATTTTCAAAGATGATGATGATGATTATGATTTCATTTCGGTTCATACTCTTTTTTTTTTCATTTCATATTTTTGATATTTTACATAATATTTCATGTTTTCAATATATTTCATCTTTCATCTTGAAGAGTGAAAAGGTGGTGCAGTTGGATGTTTGATCCCCGTTTTTCAAGATAATTCATGCACAGTGCACAAATTTGGATTTACGCATTAAATTTATCTTGAATCGTGAGTCTTGAATCTTGAACTATCTTGTTGAATTATTAGAATTTAAGATCCCCAATCAAGAATCACCAAATAAAATTGAGCATTAAGAATAAATCCATAACAAATCTTTATACATAATCTAAAATCTACAATCTACAGCCCACAGTAATAAAAATACAGGAGGAAAGGAATGCTCTTAAAATGTCAAATTTGGTTAAGTGCATCGCATCATAAAAAAACACTAATGACAAGATATGAGGATTTTCCTCTCAACTCTCAATAAATAGTCAATACTCAATACTCAACACTTAATACACAAAGAAGATACATATTTGGCCTTCTCGGAATAATCCAATTGAAATTTCCATTTAGTTTACATAATTCCTTGGAATTCTGGAATTCATTCGATAAATGTGCAAGCAATTCAATATTCAATCCGATTCCATTTGATTCAAAGAAATAGACAATAGACACTAGGTACAAATGTCATAACACGAATCATGAAACAAGATTTGGAATCTGATATAGAGAAGATGAAATTTTAACTGTAGATAGTAGATACTAGATACATAATTTTTGTGAAAATTATTATTATTATTATTTCTACGAAGCAATTTGAAATTCGAATTCGAATCAGAACAAGAATTTTCTCCACGCCTTTCCCCTTTTTTACTTTGCTTTACTTTAAGTAACAGATATTTTATTGTATTTTATTCAGGATTTTTTCCTGGAAACCTCTGGTTAGAAATTGCGATATAAGAGATACGACGACACACGTTGTAGATTATAGATTACAGATTATAGATATTTGGAGCACTACGTATCAAGAATCAATCTCTATTGAATTCCAAGAATTTTTAGCATTTCAAGTATCATTCTCATTCACTTGAAAATAGAAGAAAAGGATAAAAATGTCATTTTCATGGATACAGAGAAAGGGGAAAGAATGGCTTTTGCAAGAATTTTTCTTATTTTCCCTGAATATTGTCACTGCTCCGAAAATCCTTGGAAACACTCTATTGTTTGTCATAAGTATGGGATAAATACCCTGTCTCTGGTTGCGATTTGTGATTCTGTGTATAAAATAACACCAATACATTTTCCGAATGGAGATTACTATTGTACTATTATTATTTTTATTACATATTAGGGTCTATTGAATTCTGATTCAATATTGAGGATCGAGAGTCGACGATCGAGAGCAAATTTTGAGTCAGTAGAGCAAAATGTTTAGGATTTGTGATTGGCCTTTTATTATTCCATTTCGTCAATCATTAGTCACCAGTGATTATTCTGTTGCACCAAATTCAATGCCAAATTACTCGAGACTCCAGACTCAAGAGTCAGTACTCAATACTCAATGCGTAATCAAATGGTTATAAAAGAGCATTCTGCATTTTATTCCCTGTCTAACGCCCAGTGTCTATTCTCTCTCCCTCTCTTCTAGCTAATACAAAGTGCACTGGACAATTAACAGTAATAACAATTAATTGCACAATTTATTCCTCAAGAGTAATAATGATGATTTGTAGGTTGTAGATATTTGGTATTTGGATATTTGGGTGATTGAATTGCTTCAATCCGTGGACTCTGATTCCGATGAGAAATAATTACTGTATTAATAGAAAATGATATAATTATTAGAGCAGCACCCGTTTTTGGACATTATTGGAATTGCGTAAGCTTCACCTTTATCAAGTGGATACCTATAGAATCTTTAATGTCTAGAATCTACAATGTATGATGCAAATGAAATGTCGGTGTAATGTATCTAAAATATAATGTATAATGTATAGTACTGATTGTTTTCTCAAGGAGATTTGTAAGGAGTAAGGAGTGAGAAAAGTAGGTTGACTAGATTGTACTGGCGCAAGTGGTGGTGTGGCGGTGGGTTTTCCAAGTATATGTTTAATAATTCATGATGTCAAGTCAAATTCAATAAGACAACAAGGTTCTCCACAGATAAATCCACTTGAAAATCAGCATTGACATTCTACACCAGAGACGAGGGACGAGAGACGAGAGACGGAAACACTGTCGTACTGCATTAAAAAGAGAAGGTAGCAGAACCAGTATCAAAACTAGAGCCAGAGCCAGAGTCAGAACAGGATCACTACATACTACATACTACGTACGTCTATACTCTGTACTCTGTACAAGGCTATTTTTTCCCTAGAACACTCAAACATTCTATCCAGAAACTTTTACTCTGTCCTCTCTAGTTTCCAAGTTCTAGATTCCACATTCTCAGAATCTGGATTCTTTGGCGATGGACATCTAATATCAATACCAGCACCAGCACCAACACCAATGCCAGTGCCAACTTCAATAGCAATATAAATACATCAATTCCAATACATGTGAGTGTGTACATTGTACAAAGTATAGAGCATGGAGTATGGACACAAGGCACAAGACACAAGGCACGAGGATGGAATGCACAACAAACAGAGCACTCGTGAGAAAATTGGAGGAAAGAAAGCTGAGAGTAGCAAGAATATCAGATGACCTATCTATCCATCCTATATCGGATAATCTATAGTAGTCATGGTACAGTGTACAGTGTACAGTGTACAAAGAGAAAGTAGAAAAGAATCCCGTACGTAACCGGTATTTACAATCTACACACTACACACTAAATACATATGTACACTGTACGTTGTACATTGTACACTGACGATGCAATTTATGAGGCCTTATTTGTAAATAGACGCCCACCTCCAAGAAAAAAAGAAGAAAAAAACCCCACATTCTCTCTACTCTTTACTTTTCCTTCTCCTTCCGTTCAGAATCACCTCTGTTTGTCTATCTCTAGATTCTACATGCTAGATCCATCTGTTTACTTATAATATCTACTGCTTATGCCTTTGCACTCGTATTCGTACGTGTACATCATGGATCTTGGTAAAAGAGAGAGAGAGAGAAGAGAAAGTATACTTGTGATTAGTAGATGCGCAGTCCTTGTTCCTTTTTATATAGATCTATTATTTGTACATTGTACACATAATTGAACACGGAATCGGCATCGGCTTTGGTATCCGATGCAATTTAAACTCGTTCCTTATACAACATTTTCTCAAGACGCTAGATTCTACACTCTAGAATCTACACTCTGGAATCTAGAATCTAGAATCAAGATGTCAGATTATTGGTACACACACATTCATTTACACTGATTCGGTTCTGATTTGCTTGCAATTTTTTTCCGCCTCTCCTAATATCAAATTTCAGTACGCTGTATCAATATTTATAAAGTGGAGATCTAGAATCTAGAATCTAGAAATCTGGAGATCTGGTGACGTACAAAGAACAAAGGCAGGCCGTGGTTTTTGGATGGAAAATAAAAGGAAAATATCACTCCATTTCATACTGCTTTCTACTCTACTGTACATTATACTGTGCATGTGATATCAGACGTGTAACATCTAAATTTAGACGGGAACGAGAACAGAAACAGAATATGGACAATGTACTTTGTTCTGATTTTGAATTTTTGAGCTCCACCAAAAATCCAGTCCAAGACCAAAGTGAAAGTCAAAGGAGTGTAGAACAATGGAACAAGTGAAGTTGCTTCTCTATTCTCTATATCTGAATTAGATTATGAGATGAAATGTTGACAGACTACAAATGGGGGAAATGCGCAATACACAGCATACAATCCAGTACAGAACAGTACAAGTCATGGAATTCCAGTACAAAATACAAAATACAAAGTACAGACTTGAGACCCCAGACTCCAGTCTACAGACTCACACACAACTTTTTCCCATCTCATTTATCATCCCGGAAACTTGAGACTCCAGACCCTAGACCGTACACTCTAAACTCTAGACTGGAGACTCGAGACGTCATGAAACTTGAAATATTTTACCAACTGTTCTTTTTATTTTATTTCTGATATTTCTTTCTTTTTTCACGTGTGTCCTGTCCTGTCCCGTCTCTGTCTTTTCTTATCTTTTCCCCGTCTTTTTGTATCCTGTTCTCTCCCTCACATTTGTATGGCACACTTGTACCTTGTACATTATACATTGTACATGCCTTCATATCTGCGCTACTACTACTAGTAGTAGTATTTTCACTTGCTGTCCTTACTCATTCTTCCAAGCAGCTGTCTTGTCCTTCCATGCCAATCTAATCCAATCCTACTCAATCCAAATCCAAATCCAAATCTATTCTCTTTTCAAAAATGAACAAGAAAAATTCGGGTTTGGATTTACATTCAAAATTCTCTGATTTGACATGACATCACAGGGATTGAAAGCGGAAGGAAAGGGAGGAATAGGAAATAGCATGTAGAATGTAGAAGAAAGAAGCGAGGATTGAAGAGAAAGTCAAACTAAAATACCGAGTACGTACATGTAGAGGAAGTGGTGGGCGGATTCACTATATTCTACATTCTCATCTTGTTAAATGAGAGAGTGACAGTAGAGGGAAAAGACAGTTGAGAATTGAGACAGAAACAGAGACAGATATGAGAAGGCAGAGACAGAAACACTGCCGCCTCATCTTGAGCATTGAGCATCCAGCGTTGAGCATTCAACATTCAACATCTTGAGGGTAAATAAATAAGGAGAATTTATGCATTTATTCATCTACTATATTTTATTGTATACCAACAAAAAGGAAAAAGGAAAGGAAACAGTTACAAGGTAGTGATTTGGCGGTGTTATGAAGAGGAGGATAAAAATACAAATACAACTACAGAGACAAATTCACAAGAATGACACAACAACTACGGAGAAAGTTTTCCTTCTAAAACCTGTTATTTCTACCAGTAGTAGGAGTAGCCTGGGTGCTGCTCGCTGGTTTGGTTACTCAACATAGTCATAACGTTTAAAAATAAAAATGTTGCGTCTCTTTCTTCATTCTCGTCTTGGTCTTGGTATTCGTCCTCGGCCAAGTACAAAGGAGATAATTGGGTAGTTGAAGTGATCCGTGTGAAATGATTCACAGAATGAGATGAAAAAGACGAGCTCTCTGGAATAAGAGATAGACCGAGACACAGACCGACAGACAGAGAGACAACAAAAGGAGAACAAGCACACATACTGTACATTGACAAGCGACATAGAGCCGACTCAGCAGTTTCTTTATGCTCCATGCTCCATACTCCATTCTACACCTCTATTTCCATTTTCATTTCCTTTCAAATAGAGCGATGTACCCTGTGTTCTGCATTCCGTGTACAATGTACAGTGTACACTGCGGTGATGAGAACGTAGAATGTCTCTCCCTCGTCTCGTCTCTCGTCCTACATAATTGTTTTCTCTCTGTCTTGTAGTTTCTAGTTTCTAGTTCTAGAAGATAGTGAATAGTGAGAGGCTGGAGGAGGAACCCAATGTTGTGCTGTGGGTTGGAAAGTAGAAAGTGGGAAGATGCAGATGCAGATGTAAGTTGTAAATAGTAATCATGACACGAGGCGTGTACAGTGTACAGTGTATACAATACTTTGTAAGAATCTTAACTGGGTAAAAGTAGAGGTAAAGGTAAAGGTAGTTGTTTGTACAGTAACAGTAGTAGAGACAGAAAGGAAAAGGAAAACCAAGAGGAGAAGTAGAAAGAGAAAGAGGCGAGACGACAAGCCAAGCCAAGCCAAGCCAAGCGACAACTGTGACTGTGACTGTTGTGAAAAGGTGAGAATATTGTAGATTGTAGGGTACAGTAGGATGTGATGTGATGTAATATAATGAAATTTGTATGTTGTGTCATGGCGAGAGTACATCAAGTAGAGTGTAGAGTAGAGTAGAGTAGAGTGGTATGGAGTATGGAGTATGGAGTATGGAAACAAGGGTAAAGTGTTTGGAGGCAATCTAGGAAAGTTGTTCTTGTTCAGTGTCTGGGGAAAGATATTTCCTTTCCTTCACCTGATGCATCAATTTATAATGCCAATCATCCATTTCATTCCATAGCCCTTAGCATCCACATCATACTCTACACTCTACACACTGCTGCACAGAAAGATACTACGACTAGACAGTAGACACTATGTATACAATATACAACCGCCGTACTTGTACATCTATCATCTATAGAGAGATTGAGATTGAGATGAAGATGAGTCAAGTTGATGGTCAATCCTCAGTACACCTACCACCCAAAATATTACAAACTGAACAGTGAACACTCAACTCAGAAACCATAAACACACGACACAAGACATCAAACAGGTTTCAATGTAATCATCTTTTTCTTGCTCCTCCAAACGCGAAACTCCAAACGCCAAACTTGTCTTGCAAATCTTGTATTTGTATTATGCATGCAAATAATAAAATATCTATCTATTTTCAGGTGAAAAGGCTCCTGTGTACCCTTGTCAAGTAACATAACATAATAATATAATATAATATAATAATGCTTTGGAATTTGGATTTGGGTCCACATCCATTCACCTTTCCACAATCCACTCTACACTCTACATCTATTATGTGTTGGCATAGAGAAATAGAGAAGATCGAGGGTCTAGAGTCTAGATCTAGAGTAAAATAGAATAGGATAGAATGGAAAATAGAATAAAGTAGAGGAGTGGGAAAGTGGTACTTGAGCGTATTAATATCCAATGGCATATCTGCACACTTGTTCATCCACAAAAGGAATACGGGAATACGATGGCTCTTCACAATCAAGAGCTTTTTCCACCAAAAGTCTCTCTGTCTCTCTCTATATATGTGTGTGTGTCTCTCTCCGTCCTCTTTGAAACTGACGAGAATGACAGCGACAGCGACAACAACTAGTCCTAAGGCTGTGTGCCTTTCTACTCTCTTCTCTCCTCCGTTTATGTCGGTAGTCTGTAGTCTGTAGTGGGTAGTCGGGTTCGGTATACAAAAAGTAAAAGGAGGCCTCAAAATATTATATCATGTTGTATAATAAAATCTCCACCTCCAGTCTCCACTCTGTAGACAAAATATCACTTTAATACTATTTTTGATGTATGCATATCTATTAAATAAAAGAGGGTAACTGTTTCTCCTCTGATCAGTGATCAATGATCAATACTTAAGCCTCTAGTTTCAAGTCTCTTGTATCTAGTATCTAGTATCTAAAAGCTCAAAGCTCAAGACTCAAGATTCAATGCTCAAGAATCAAGACTCGAGACTCGAGAGTCAAGATCAAGAGCAGAGATGAGATGAGAAGGCTCATCCAAATGGCAAACACACCTTGCTGTTATTTTACAGTCATCCTCTGTCATCTGTACACATGCGATGATACGATATGAGATGAAACGACCGCGTATTGAGCATTGAGGATTGACTATTAAATATTTTGAATATTGACTTTTGAGTATCGACTACTCAATACGCAAGGATTGAAAATCACGGGAAATGACAAAAGAGATAAAGAACTGAGGGAAAAAGCTTGTCCACCAAAAGCCTCATTCAAATTTGTTCAAATGGCAATGAAAAACGAGGCTGATTTTTATCCCATTAAAGAGAAACAAGAAAACATCATGTGTACAGCACAGAACAACCCAACACAGCACAGAAAGGACCGTTTTACACCAAATCCTATCGTATCCCATCGTTTGGAATATAAAATATAAAATATAGAAAATAGAATCGTGGAATAGTGTATGTAGTTAAAGAATAGTAGTAGCCGTAGCCGTATTCGTAGTAGTTGGAGAAAGACATATTCCTGAACAAACACTGCGCACTCGGCTTTCTCGCTTCTCTCGTATTGATTTTCCTATCCGACACACTCTATGCCTACAATCTACATCTAAACAACACATTCTACATACTTTTCTACTCTACGCCACTACACTCTACAATCCACCACTACTACTACACTCTGCTTTGGTCTATATTCTACCTACCATACCATAATAATATATATGTTCTCACTCAGACTCTTGCCAAATTTTTTCGCACAGGCATTACTGTTACTTGGACAAAATTTACGTGACCTATACTCTCAAGAAATCCCCCTCATCTCCTTCTCTTTACGCTACTCTAGCTACTCTAGTCTAGTCTACTCTACTCTCTACTCCCTCGATCTCTGTTCTGTTTCTGTCTCTCTGTCTCTCTGTTTATCTCCCCCTCTCTCTGTCCCTTCTACATGTACATGTATTTTGATGGAGATGGAGCAAGAAAAGAGAAAAACTTGAAGCATCCTTTTACATGATATTAATGCTATAGCTATGACTATGAAGCATGGAAGACTGGAAAAAGTGGAGAATGGAGAGAGAAAAGAGAAAACCAAAACCAAAGGAAAATCAAAGTTACAACTATCAACTACAACCAGAATTAAGAATGAAGAATGAGAAGTCTGCAGCCAAAAAAAAGAAAACGTTGGATGTTGGATGAAATGTTTCAGTCCAATAAACAGTAAAGTAATAGCAACGATGATGATGATAATAATAGTGCTGGGTGCTGTATGCATCTATTGCTCACTACTAACCATTTAGTCC
The DNA here is from genome assembly GCA_034698265.1 of Sminthurinus aureus. Classification (NCBI taxonomy): domain Eukaryota; kingdom Metazoa; phylum Arthropoda; class Collembola; order Symphypleona; family Katiannidae; genus Sminthurinus; species Sminthurinus aureus. Next base: position 23,492 of record JAQGBH010000451.1, read on the forward strand.
AAAAATAGACCCGAAAATCTCCTCGCCCAAAAAATTGCCAAACAACTAACTCGTAAGAAGACAAAACTTAAACCCAAATCCAAATCCAAATCCATACCGAGCTACAGAATCTAGAATCTAGAATCTAGACTCTAGACTTTTTCTTAACTCGGAAATTCAGGGTGTAGAATATCCAGTGCAGAAAATAGAAACAAATACAAATTGCTATGAAACATGATGGAGAAAATGTGGGATCGGAATTAGAAAGGAAGTAAAAGAACTAAAGGAAGAGGGAGAGAAGGGGAGAGGAAGATGATTGCAAATTAACATATTTCCTCATTTCCTGATAAAATCTCCTGTACATAATTCAATAACATATGAGCCGTTGAAATGCGCTCATTCAGCATTCACCATTCACATTGAGTGACTTTTCTATCTCAATCCTCCGTTTCCGTAAGCGTACCTTGTAAAATGTACATTCTACACTAGACATTCTACACTCTACACTCTACACTAGGCATTGTACATTGCACATGGAGAAAGCAAAAGAGGAAGTGGGAAATGAAAAAACCACCGAGTTTAGAATAAGGTTCACATGACATGACATGAAATAACATCACAAGACCAAAAGAAGCAAGCCAGACTCGACTAGACCAAGGATCATGATTGCATGACATAATAATATGATATCGTCTGATATGATATGATGTGATGTGATACGGCATAATCATACGGTGAATGGATAGTTTGAATAGAACAGAACATAAATGAACCCAACCGAACCGAACCGAACTGAACAGAACATTGAATAATAGGAAGAATGGAGAATGGAGTATGGGGAACGTAGAAAAGGAGAAACATCATCATACTCTGTATGGAAAATCAAGTTGTATGAGTTTGATGGTGATGTGATCCTGAGCTAATGGGCAATTTGTACGTGCTTGACCCAAATAACTGAATGTACATCAAACATCAATATTTTATGCGGCGAGAGAAAACGCACACAAATTTCACTCATTCATTCCCTCACCCTTTCCCACACACTGACAAACAGACACATCACAAACATCAAGGGAAAGAGGCACTACAAAATACAGACTATACTTACAGACAATACACACACACATATATACAATATACAAACTGCACTTGGACTCTGTACTTTCCCTCTCCTTTTACTTGGCCTGGCTTGGCTTGACTTTCTCTACTTTCTCTACATTCTACATGTATTCTGCATGTTCTTGTTCATGTTTATGTCTATATCTACATATGAACAGATACCTCACAAACACAAATGCGAATACAACTGGAAATACACATAAAGAAATGTGACACGATCCATTTATATAGTATCTCGCCCTTTCTCCTTACAATCTACTTTCTACTTGGACCTCCTCGTTAGATCGTTAGATATTCCCTTCCCTTAGATAGATAGATATTTCAATACGCAATCCTCAATACTCGATACTCGATAAATTTCGTTACTTTCACCAACTAAACTCAGCTCAGACCAGCACAGTTCAGCACAGTGTCTAGCTCACGCACACTTGATATTTATTTATACTTTGATATTCTGATATTTAGTACTCCAATTTCAATACTGAGTCAACAAATGTGTAACTACATTCTGCACTCAATATTCATCCATTCTGGATGGTTCAGGTTGCATCGGGACGAGACATTATATAATATATATTGTATAATGTATGTTCCTCATGTGTACACTAAACATTGTACATGGGATTCATCATAAATTCATTATCAAACATTGAACATTCCCTCCATCTCCTCCTCCCCTCATCAATAACATGTACAAGTGTGTATAATTTATACTGTTTGGGTAGTTGGACATTTGGGCAGTTGAGTATTTGGACATTGGGGTAAACTCAAATACAAAACCTCTCTCACGCCGCATTTACATAAGCTTGTCCATTTGTACATATACTTTTTGTCCTTAAGGTTGCCAACGTCACTCATGACATAACTCAACTCAAAATTCATAAGCAAGAGAAACATATGTAAAATGTACATTGTACACTGTACATTATACATAGAAATTTAGATAGAAATGCATATGAATGGCAACGTTAATAGTAAATCGTGTTATTCAACTCGAAAAAGGAAAAACGAAGCACTTTCTCATTACTCATGAGTATGAGCAAAATAACACATGTACAATGTACAATGTACCTAGACGGTTGGCCATTAGATATTAGACATTAGCTGTTGGCGTGGTGTTGTGGTTGGTTCTTCTTTGTTGTTGGTGTGCGGTGTTGGTGTTGGATATTTAATGTTTGCTGTCCTATATTCTATTTTCTATCATATTATGGTGAAGAGTAAGACGGACGAAGCAAAAAGGAAAACCGATAGTTATGATAATCACACTAATGTGTACAAGAAGAATATCTGTAATAATAATAATACTTGCTTTTTTATACTTTGAAAAAAAGAGAGAAAAAATTGTGTGTATATTTTATATGTACAATGTACAAGGTAAAATGTAGAATCTAGAGTGTTTGATTTTCCGAGGACAAAATTGAGCTTTGATTTCTTTTTAATTGACAGGGAAATTTCTAAACAAGTCGCATGTGGAAATTTTGTCCCGTTTTGTTTTACATTGAATTGAATTGGACTGGATTGATTGATTTGCGTAGAATGTTCAATGCAGCTGAAATTTCAAATGGAATTATTATTATTATTATTATTATTATCACTATTGTTTTAGTTATTTGGTGTTTGATGTTTGACATGATTTTATCCATTTGTTGTGTAACATGTCCAATATCTAATGTCCAATGTCCAAGAAATCAAGAATATTTACTTTTGGCCCTTTCTCAATTTCAACCGGAATACTGAATTGTCAATTATCAATTCTCAATGCTCGATTCTTGATACTTAATGCTCAAATGCTCAATATTGAATGCTATTATTGACACTGGTAAAACTGATTGATTCCCTCACGGCACAAATACAAAAGGACACAAAACAGAAAGCACAGAAAAAGTATCAGAGGAGAAAGGACGTAAATAAGGACATAAACAGGAATTTATTATTTATTTATTGGTCATAATTGACGGTCATTTTCTGTTGCTCCAATTTTTCTCGCTCTTTCTCCCTTGTTCTTTCGTTCGTTTTTTTCCCTTATTTATTTATTTATTTACTTGATTTAGTTTGTTTTGTTTTGGCTGGAGGACAACTCATTGTAACTTGTGACTTGTGACTTGTAGCTGTAACTTTTCTCCTATACGTTTTTTTTATTTATGTTTGATTGAATGATTGAGTGAGTAAGTGAATGAATGAAGGCGTTTTCTATATACTTTTATACTAGTGTGTTTTTCATGCTGTGTTGAATTTGTGGATGATGATGATGATGATGTATACATAATAATGCAGAAATATCTAAGAAAGTATGGAAACTGGTAACTTACACTCCAACAAACGACGTGTATTTGAGCAGTAGGACAAATGACAGCATGACGTACATCAGTACGTACATTCTTGATAGAATGTGACTGGTGATTGATGGAGAAGGAGTTCTTATTGTTGTAGGTATTGAAGTAGTAGTAGTAGTAGTAGTAGTACTAGTTGTCGGCGTCATTTGTGAATCTCACAGAATTCCACCAACCGTAACCGTAAATCTAGAAGGATAACAATGAACGATCGAAGACGAAAATGAAAACGGCCTACAAATGTAGCACTGGCACTGACTTGACAAACTTGACTCACAAATGGGAGAATTGATGATGAAATGGTTGGCATGGGAACTGGCACTCAATTTGGATTTGGAAACCATGGAAACTGCGTCCATTGTTGGGGTCATCATGAGGATAACGGCGGCGGCGGTGAGAGTCGATTAGAGTCTCTCTGCCTTCCTCCATTATAACGATGGTGACGACGACGGGGCTGTTGATTTTGGTGTGACATCCGTCACTTTCACTGATTTAAAATAACAACTGAGAAAACTTTGATTTCCAATTTCAATTTTTTCTTTTTGAACTTCCCTCTTCTTTCCCTCCCCCTTGATTTATTTACACATACTAAAAGAACTGAACAAAAAACACAAACACTAAATGACGAACAATATCTCGGTTTCGGTATTGGTCTCCGTCTCCGTTTCCAACTTTGTCAATGTTCTTCTTCTTCCTCTCTGATTGTAGGAGTTGGGTCGGAGTGAACTGAACTAACGAAGAAGAAAGGAGTGGAACCAGACGAAGGAACCATCACGATGGAAATATTAAACAGGTTATGAAGCACCATCACTACTGATTTTTTATGAAAACTAATAACTGATTGACTGGTTGGTGATGACGAGTCAAGAGCAAAACACATGAATCCCTTTTGTTCTCACCACCCAACTACATACAGACACAAATAGAGACAACTAGACAACTAGTTATTTAGTTTCAAACGGGAACGGGAACGGTCTGAGGAATGGGTGCGTGCAATCATTCGTTCTGACTTTCACTGGTCGTCCTTACACAATTGCTCCCGATCGTCTGACTGTTTTGAAACAATTTCTGCAGCAAACGCAGTCTCGATCTCCTTTTCCTTCTCCTTCCTTTTCTCTCTATAGTACAGTATAGGATAATATCATATGTATTTATTTCTACTGGTACTGGTGCTGGATTCTAGATTCTGGATACTAGATACTAGATACTGGATGTATTGGTACCATTTCCCATGTTCCTATGTTCCATGTTCTTATGTACCTTCATGTATGTAAATAGGAAAGGCTCAGATTTTCACTGCGGAAGGCAGGCTTTTGATTGGGTCGCTCTGTTCTGTTCTCCTGCGCACTTGCGTCATTCTTCCAAGCTCTCACTATATCTTTCACCAGGAACTATGCTCTATACTCTGTACTCTATGCTCTATACTCTGTACTCACCATTCCCTCTTTACTACTCCTATGCATGATCTATATTCTATATTCTGTATTCTATAGCGTACGTTTCCACATCCATGTATGTAAACCGAGCTACTTTCTCTCTGGTGCCTTTACTGCGCTAAACCAAGAACCCAAGAATACGAATAGGAATACGTCCTTTCTTTACCAGCAGGTATTCCCTTTTTACTTTCTCCTCATGCATTTTCTCTACCATACATATATACATAGACATGCATACATATACACATTTGTTCCTACTTCCTCACCTCATACACAAATATCTACCAAATACCAAATACATGCATATTATAATATTCACACACAACTTTCACATACACCAAAAGTTGTGAAAGCAGGATGAGAGGGGCGCAAACACATACACAAGCACACATATGCACATCATACATGCAAAAAACACAATGCATTTAAACCTCTGTATGTATGTAAGCCCATATATTTCCACCTTTTGCTTTCCATTCTTTCTCTTTACTTTCTTGCTCCGAAATCCCACACTTCACACCTATAAGCAGTAAATACCCTAGAGAATGAGGAGCTGAAGAGAAGATGTGAAGAAGTAGGGACGTACGTATTTACAAGAGACGAGGAGAAAAACGCTCCAAACTCCCAACTCCAAACTCCAGACCATAGAAGGTAGACTGTAGATTGTAGATCGTAGACCGGTTATTATTAATAACACGCATTATAAATATGTATCTCTAAATGGGAGTGGATGCGAATGTGAATGTGGATGTGAAATAATAGAAGACGATAAGAACGAGCTCAAAATCTTGTGCGTATGCTATACGATCCGTTGGATGTGTGGTGTATGGTATATGTGCGTGATATTATACATTATACAGGGATATTATATATTATACTATGTGTCAGACACAAACATTCAGTTATTATTACACCACTACTATTTCTTCTACTACTACTACTACTACTACTAGTACCCGACCAAGACCAAGAATCAAAAGCAGAGCCAGAACTCGTGTTGGATCATATTTATACAAATGTATTTCAACAAATATCCTAGACGCTAGGTTCTACACATTATATAATGTTGTATTTATGTATATTCCAGAGATAGAAATGGAAATGGGAATGAACGAATATCAGGAGCAGGATCAGTAACTAGTGACTAGTAACTAGTAACTAGGGGAATGAGCGAGTAAGTACTCGACCAGAACGTGCTGACCACACAATCAACCTCATATTTAATGCTCAGTGGAAACTAATACTAATGCCCTTTATAATGTCTTGTATTATGCATAGTCAACAGCCCTGCAAGTCATAACGTATTCATTCATAAATGTGAAAAGAGGAGAAACTCTGAAGAGACGAAGACGGAGAATAGGGAAAGGAAGAATAGCGAATAAAGATACATTGTGCTGTGCACTGTACACTATGACTCTCTGCATGTATATTCCATAATATGTTGTGCCTCAAAACTCCAAACTCTAAGCTACAAACTCAAAATTCACCAAAAAAATATTATACAGTTTACCATTTACAATGTGTAATATGTAGAATGTAGAATATGTGAAAAGTGTGGAGATGAGCTTCATTTTCTTTTCTCTTTGGTGTTCTCTAGTCTACGTACACTGGCACTAGAACCAGAACCAGAACCAGAACTCGCTTCCTCTTTTCCTTTCCTCGTTCCACATTCAGTATTATGTTATGTATTATGCATGTCTTCAGTGTTTATGTAATATGTTCTAGCTGATGATTTTTCATCCTTCTTCTTCTCCTCCTCTTAATTTTACTCGTACTCCAACTACACAAAACACAGAACACAGCCACAGCCAAAGCCAAAGTCATAGCCACAGGACGTCATATAATATAAACTGGTATTACGACGACTTTTACTATTTTACTTTCATAAATTGTACAATGTGCACTGTAAAATCTAGAGTGTACAATGTACAGTGTGCACAGAACATAACGTACATGCTTAATATTCTGCTCGAGCTCAGAAACCATATGTTTCAATTTTCATGGCTAATGAAAGTTCTTCAAGAAAAAGCCAGAGAGGAGAAAAGAGAAATAGCAGACTACCAAAACCAACCACCCAACCAACCAGCCAGCCAACCAACTACAATAACCACAGTATGGAAACATGGAAACATCACAGAACACAGAGTATATAGTATGTAGAAGACGAGAGAGAGAAATTTCTCCCTTCTACTGAAAATATTACAAAGCTGGAAATGAAAATTTGACTACCAATTTCCACAGGTCTAACATCCAACATCCAACATTTTAACACATAACATCTAACATCTAACCTACGACATTAGGACAGACGACAGAGGACAGACGTATCTGTCAACCGGCTATTCCTAACATTTTCATGACGAAACAAGCACATTTATGTTCATTAAAAATACTAAAGACAGTGAGATAAATTTGTGTGGAAATGAAAAAAACTGAAGAAAAAAAACAATTCATGTTCCTTGTTTTTTTCTTTAAATGTCAATGACATGAAACTCCATCTCTGATTCAAAGAATTGAGTACCCAGTTGTGTAGCATTTCAACAGTCTACTTTTCTTCCTTTATTCTTTACATCTTTAATCAGGTGTGGAGAAGAAGAATCAAGATGAGACTAAACATTGACACAAAACAAAAAAACGGACACAAGGGACTGTTATGTTCTGTGCTGTGAAGGGTTGGGATGATTTTCTTTGCATATGGCTATGACTATAACTATAATAACTGGCCACAAGGAAAAACTGAAGGGAGAAAAATGTATAATGTATAGTGTGTAATGTGTGGCATACTCCTTTTCTCTTCATTATCATGCATACTGCATAACTTGAGTTGAGTTGAAATGTTGTAAATATAAATTTTCAACTCTTTTTATTACTCGGGAATTTAAGTGCATCACTTGTGTTTCTATTTCTGGTTCTGTTTCTGTTTCGGCTGTGTGATGATGGTTATGAGTGAAGAGTGGATTAAAGTCAAGAGTCAAGAGACCAAACATTAACATAAAAATTGCTAATACCAACTCACAACTACCATACCAAATACCAAAACTTGAAAACAGAACTAACTGTAACTATATGTTGTACGTTCTATGTTGTGTGTATCATGATGTGGAAAGAGAAAATTAGGAAATGTATGTATAATATGGGATATGTATAGATTGTAGATTGTAGATGAACAACATATGTATAAAAACATGGCGTAAAAATAATTCTGGTCATGTCTATATCTACTTAATACTTAATGGTAGCTCTCATGCAAAGAACTAGTCGCAGTCTCCCTTCCCCTTCTCTTCTATCCAGTTCTCTCTCTGACTCTGACTCTTTCACTTTTTCCTTTTTGACTTTCTCCTGGAGAAACTGGAGAAACACCGTACCGTATTCAAGTACCGTACAAACTCGAGTGTATGCCCAAAACAAAACAAACCAATACCCGTGGGCCAGCGCCAGCTACTCTGATCTTCACATTCTCATTACTCACTACATCTTAGAAGACCACGTTACATTCATCTATTTTTATAAAACAAGAGTACCCAACACAAAGCACTTTCTTTAAAGTGGACCTCATAATTTATACTAATTATTATACACAGTGTACACTATACAGCATACAGTATACAGAGTGGTTAATTACAAACTTACGGTAATGTCAAAGGCTCAAAGTCAATGGTACGCCGGAGGAAACGTCTAGCTCTCAAATGAGATGACGATGACGACCACGACAATGATGATGCTGATGACGAAGGAAAATACGAGTGGAGTGGAAAAAATGAACATTGAACGAGGAGGAGAAAATAAGCATCAATTTTATTTCAAAATGTCGAACAGGAAAAAATAGAATGACGGTGAACTACCGAAAGATACACTGCACAACGCGAAATGCACAATGGCGAAAGTAGAAGCAGGGTAAAAAACTGTACGTCTACGGTAATCATTCAAAAATTATCTGGGGCAAATGTCATCAAACAAGGATGACTTCAGAATTCCGAAATTTCTGCCATGCACAATGCACAATCTACCATTTTTCAATGAAAACCAGCCATCAAGTTTCAAGTTGCAAGTCTCAAGTCATCTATCTTTTCATTAGTCAAAAATCAAGAATCTAGAATCAAGAAGTTTGTACTGCTTCCAATTTCTGTTTTGAACAATGAAATTCCCTCTCTGACGTATGTATTATATTTGCCCATTGCACTCACATTACGGATGTAGTACGAGTAAGAACTGGAGAAGAATGGAGAATGGAGTGAAGAGGGGAAAATGGGTACTTTGTAACACCTTTGCAGAAAAGAATTCTATTATATATTATATCCCCATTCTGTTCCACACGGTTTTCTCCTTTCCTTTCTCGTCATTTCATGACATGGAACGTAAAATCTATTTGTTGTACATTGTACATAAATAAATGCCAAATATCTAATGCAAGTAAAAACTGCCCGTCACATGACGGGCAATATAATTTCTCAAAAAAATCGTATGAAGTGGCTCAGGAATCTGTAAAATTCATGTTATCCAGTACAAAACTCTGTTAGCGCAAAAGTACGCGTAAATAAATTTTTTGGGCACTTGGGGCTTTCTGTTTCTATAAGAAACTTCACTCGCCCCAAAACCTTCATATATTTTTGGTATTCAGTCTTTCTAACCTTTGGCTAATCCTACGAAAAAAAGCTCAAGACCCCAAAACCACGAAAACCACGGAGTAATAGGAGTTTTTGCATTCTCAGCCTATGAAGCGGTTTTCAATATTTCTAAAGGCCTGCAAAAAAATGGACATGCCATTTCTCTTAGCCAGAGTAGTAGCCATTTCTCTTAGCCATAGTAGTAGCCATTTCTCTTAGCCATAGTAGTAGCCATTTCTCTTAACCAGAGTAATAGCCATTTCTCTTAGCCAGAGTAATAGCCATTTCTCTTAGCCAAAGTAATAGCCATTTCTCTTAGCCAGAGTAATAGCCATTTCTCTTAGCCAGAGTAATAGCCATTTCTCTTAGCCAGAGTAGTAGCCATTTCTCTTAGCCAGAGTAATGGCTATTTCTCTTAGCCAGAGTAATGGCTATTTCTCTAGAGCGTGACAGAGACCCCCTCGCCATCGGATACGGATTTTATTAGAGTGTTGGATGTTGGATCTAACTACGCTTTACACTTACATCTAACGGCTAATGTCTAACGTCAAGGAAAGGTTAACCTTTGTATATTACGTATATGTGTTTAGGTATGTATATTAAAGAAACAGCCCGAGTGTTGTAATAATAATGAATCCTCCCCTATTGAAAAAAAGTAAAGGAGTCTATGTAAATAAATCTATAGAATACCGAATACATAATATACAGAGGAAATACATAGTTTGCAGTAGACAGCACACAATACAAAATACAAAATACACAATACATAGTTCATGGTAGATATATAATATAGTGTACTTTTTTGCCTCCAACCTCCAACCATCAACTTGTTTTCCTTCCAATTCACGTTCAGTTCCTACCTTCTCCTCTGTATACTAATGTCTACTGCCTAATGCATAACAGTCTACAGTCTACAGTCTACACTCTACCCAGACCATGGGTACTTGTCCTAATATATAAACTTCACTTTTCCCGTCCTCTTCCCCTTGGCTAATAGAGAGCAATAGTAAACAGTAAACAGGCAGACTTGAGACTCGAGTCTCGAGATTCGACGCTCGAGTGGAAGGAAAGTTTCCTTTCCTTCTTTTCCCATGTCCTACGGTTACGTCTACGGTATGAGGAAAGAGTAGACGAGGTGTAAAGAATCTGAACATTGAGGATTGAACATTGAACATTGAGCATTGAGAATTGAACACTCAAGACTAAACTGACTGAGGCAAAGTAAGGAGTAAAGTCAAACCATAGAGTCCAAAAACAACCAGAAGAGCAAGAAAAGCAAGGAAACAGCCAAAAAGAAAATGTACACACGAATACAAAGAAAGGCAAGAAAAATAGGAATAGGAATAGGAATTCGAATACAAATACAAATAGAAGCCCGAGTATCTACAACAACAAGCCTAGTCACTAGTTTTTCCCTATGCATTAGTCTTAGAATTTGGAATGTAGTTTTGTAGATTGTACACTGAACACTGAACACTTTCTCAATTCCCAAATGATTCCTCTTTTCACGTAGGAGGAACTAGTCTTCACCGTCTACTTTTCTAGTTCAACGTGTATAATCTATACTGCATAGGAAAAGTAGACGTAGACGTCGGACTAGAACTAGAATTAGAACAAGAACTAGGAGTAAAAAGTACACAGTCAAGATGCTTATGCTTTTACTTTTCCTATTTTTTTTCTCTCGTCCAGTTCAGTCGTAACTACCATTTAATGATGATGTGGATGTGAGAAGAACAAAGTTGGAGAAACTAGAAACTAGATACATGCAGATGACTTTTCCTACTGTCTACTACCTACTCTCTACTCTCTACTGTCTCCTTTAGTTAAAATATTTTTACACTTTACCCATGCATCTATTTATATTATGCATTATGCATTATTTGTTGTACATGAGAAACGATTCTAGACTCTAGATTCTATACTTTGGTGTATAATGTATCAAAAGAGGTGTGAAGGTGTCAGAGTAAATATTATGTATATCCTTCGTGCTCTACTCCAGTATTCCTTTTCCTCCTTTGCGTCGGCTTCTATCTGTACTTATTTTGCTGTGAACAGAATGAGAGAATGAGTTGGAATGGAAAGTAGGGGAAGAATTGCGACTTGCGATTTTTTTCACCTAGAACCTTCTTTCTCCCTAAAGAGAAACAAAAGACAATGAACTTTCTCTGCCTACATCCACATGTATGCATAATGTACACTGCACATTGTACATTGTACATTGCACCGTCTCTGTATTGTAGCATGTAGCATGTAGCATGTGGCTGTTAGCCATTTTTTTACTGTCTCCCTCAACTATAAATATACATATATACACATGTGAATTTCTCCCCATTTTTTCCCAATGTGCAATGTGTTATGTGTAATGATAAGCACTATATTTTCCCACTGTACAATGTAGAATGTAGAACACAACCTCTTGGTATCTATTTATATGTAGTTTTAGTCCTGGTTCTATAGTTTTGGCTATGACTCTGACCAAGTACTAATTGTGACTTTCACTGTGACTTGTGACTGTGCCACGAGCCAAGAGTCAAGGGCCGTACGAAAGACCGCGTGTAAAAATAGCCAAACCAAACCAAACCAAAACAAAAACAGACTGCTAATTTCTATCACCTATTATTATACTCGATGTATTGTACAATGTACAATGTACACTGTACAATGTATAAGCTACGTTTACGCGCAAAAGGGGTGAAAGGAACAGATTTATTTTGTCTCGTCTTTTTCATCTATCGTCTAATTTTAAGTAGCTATCTAGTATCTAGCTATGCATTCTAAATTCTAGATTCTACGTAAACAGCTTCATAAAATTACAAACGCACTCAACACTCCACTTTCACCTTGTTATGCTAATGCCCACTTTGGACTATGGACACTTGTTTTGATTGGCTCCATGCATTCAATCCAATTCCTCTCCATGCTCCATACTCCAGGCTCAAGGCAAAGCAAAGCTAACGTACAATGTAAAGGTCGAGCAAATCCAATCCAATCCAGTCCAATGGGAAAATGAAATGAGGATGTGAATCCAAATTCAAATTCCAAATGTATACAAAATTGTACAACACATGTGGATGTGGTTTACAACTTTTATTCTCCTTCCCCATGAAAGTTCTATGACTTCCTAGCCGCTAGTTTCTACATTCTACACATTAATTGCCATTGTGCTTGTCGAGTTCCAGTTCTGCCAGTATCTGCCATGCTCATTTACATTATACATTTTGTTTTCACAGTAGAAAGAATAAAAGTCCTTCATTTCCTATGCGCATATGTACATCTCTATCCGCTACACACACACATACACAAACTCTCTCTCTACTCTCTAGTCGTAATCATAGTGTAGAGTCTAGAGTGTAGTACGATTTTGTTTATCCACGAGAAACAATGAAAATACAAAATACAAAATACACATTTTCATTTCAAGCTCTGCAAAAACCAAACCAAAAACACACCCCGTCAACTACATAATATCATACCCATTCCACATAGACACACAGTATGGTTCATAGTCCACCGCTGAAATTTCCTGTTTCCCTTTTCCTTTTCCCATGTTCTCCTGCTGTGTTTCCTCTGTTTGACTATGCCTACGACTATGGGGCTACGGCTTTGAGTTTTGGTTTGGTTTGGGTTTGGGTTTAGCTTTGACTTTGAATTTACTTTGACGATCCGATGAATTTGATGATGATGACGACAATTTTTTTCTTCCTTTTAGTTGCTTTCCATTTTCCATTTTATTCCTTGCTCCTATGTTTAGGAATTTCGGTTTTATTCTGTTTTTATATTCAAATGACTTTTCTTCTTTGTTCACTCGCTCCCCCCCCCTCTCTCTCTCTCTCTGTCTTTCTCTCTCTCTAAAATTACCTTGAAATCCAATTACATGACGACGGACGACTCAACAACCCTTTTATTTCTAATGTATTTATGAAAAACTGAATAGAACTGGGAGCAAAACCGTAACAAATATTTCTATGTATAATGTACAATGTACAATGTAACAGAAAACTGTTTACTGTTTACAGTTAACAACACGGGTCTATAGTCTATATGTAGTTTGGTTTGGCTTGGACAAGACAACCGCCACAAAATTTCAAGTCAAGATGAAGACGACGGTGCGGAGATGAGGACGAGAAGGAGAATGAGGGCGAATACCTAATTGCAATTACATGTAAATTTACTGGGAGAAAAGTTTCTCCACTATACAAAATTACTGTAGTAAAATGGAAACTACCAAACTTGCTCCAACCAAGCTTCAAGTTCCAAGCTCCAAGTTCCAAGCTCCAAGCTCAAATTATCAACCAACAACGGACCAAAACAAAATACAACAAAATAAAATAAACTAAACCAAACTAGTCGACCAACCGCATTCATGTCCAATGTCCAATGTTCTGCATGCAGATAGAATACATTTCCATCTTCTTGTATGTAGTATCTAGGACCTAGTGTACAGTATACTCTACCTTGTTCTGGTTTGACTTATCATTTTTTTACAACTGGGATTAAACGGTGAAAGTGAGAGTCAACCTTTTGCCATCAAAAACCCATCAACAGGAGAAATGAGAAACTTGTATACATATCTACATTTACATTATACAGGCACAGGATGCATCAGAAGAAGCCCATGGAAAATGAAAACTGTAATCAACTTTATGTCCCGCTTGATGCCTTCCGCTCAGTCTATTACAACAAACAGAGTATGCAGTGTGCAGTGTTCAGTGTATATTGTGCAAGGTACCCAGCTCATTTTGGATTTTGGAGGAAAACAATCCTTTGATAACCTCATTCTACCTCCCTGCTACTTTTCTACCTTTTTCCACCTTTAATTTTAATTTTAATGACAAGGAGAAAAATAACAACAATGAAATTTGACTACTACTTTTACTACTGCTTTATCTTTTATCCAAATTCCAAATTCAACTCTGAAATTCCAGAGGCCGTTGAATACCGAATTGAATACCTAAATAATCTAAATACGTAATTCTCATCTCGAAATTGGAAATACTACAAAGTACAAACTACAAACAACAGACGAGACGAGACAGGATGACGAAGGTACTTTTATCTTTTATGGCACGACATTTTCCATGTTCTGCATCCTCCTCATTTTTCTTATGGGTATTTTGGCATTGGCATTACTTTGACTCGGAAATGGAGATGGAAAATGGGACCTTTGACCTATAGAAAAATTGATCTTCTTTTACACTCCTCTATAAATTTAACATGACTGATTCTGTCTTGATTCTAGAGCCTTCAGACTCTACACTCTACACTCTAAACATTATATTAAATTTTTAAATTTTATTCGATAAAGGATCATCGAAAATCCACCAATAAAATAAAATATAATACGTAGAAAGTCGGAAATGTTAAGGGAATGTTCGCTGTTCACTGCTCAGTCCTCCAAACTCACATCCACATTCACATCCGCATCCACATTCGAATTCACATTGGCACATATTTCCACAATTCCTATTCCTATTTTGTACTTGATACATTTCTAACTTGAAATACTAGCGAATAGCAAATACATGCAGGTTTACATGTTACGTATGTAGTATATTTTATATGTTGGGATTGAAATGTGCTAGTGTGTTCCAGGGAATTGGAAAATATATAACCGTATAAAAAATTTCCACATTTTATTTGAGCATCTGCACAGCGAACAGTGAGCAGTGAAACACTTGAGACTGGAGACTAGAGACAAGAGACTGAAGCACTGTGAACAGTGAACGGTGAGTAGTATAAGCTTTGAGCATTGAACATTGAACATTGAGCAGTGAATTTGGGTCATAAAAACGAACAATAAAATAACTATTCTACAGGTATGATTACATGTGCACTCTACAAACAAACACACACAGACACACACACACTCACACTCACACAGATGCAAACAAACAAACAAACCCAGGCAAACAAACAACGAGTATTTTCATTTCCTTCCAAACAATTGCACAGTATCGAGCAATTCCGATTCTGACTTTCACAGAGGAGGAGAGAAAGAAGGAAAGAAAGAAAGAAAAGCGCGAGATCTGTGAACTGGGAACTGGGACTGAGAATTTGGGCCATCTCTACAGATCCATAGATTCATGGAAAATGGAGATCGTCACAATGTACAAAGCACAACGCTCAAAGTACAGTAAAATACTATAGATACTAGATACTAGACACTAGATTCCAGATAGTAGGTACTAGGTACTAGATAGAGAATGAGAGACGACAGACATAAAAATATAAAGTGAAGGAAACTGGAAAAGGAAGGAAGTGTGCACAAGAGGCTGAATAAACAAATGGCGGAAAGCTTACTCAGCAGAATACAAGTACACAGTGCAAAGTCTCAATTCTCAATCCTCAACTCTCAAGTCACAGTCAAATTTTGCGTTTTATCCATTCCTATTTATTTATATTCTAGATTCTAGATGTATTCCTCCTATTCCTATTCGTATTCTGGAGATGCAATCTACATTCTACATTATACATTCTAAAGCCTAGATTCTAGATTCTACTGTCGTTGGCCATCCTTGTCTGTTGTCTGTATATATTGTCAGAGCCACCTTTACACTTTACTCTTCCCGCCTCAAGATTTGACACTCTAAAAAAACTATTGACAATTGACAACATTGTTACATCTCTTTTCACCCTTTTTCTATTTCCAATGCCTGATTTGTGATATGTGATGTCTCTTTTTGCAACTCAGTTGCCAAACTTTGTCAAACAACGACAACGACAAGGAACATTTTCACTCTATTATTATTTTGACTTGATCCTCGTTACTTCTTACTCTGTCCTGACTGAAGATGATGCTTCATGGTTCCGCTACGACTGTGACTAGAGACTAGTGACTAACAATTACCGTCATCACCATCAGCATCATCATCATTGTGTGAATAAGAATGTGGAGAGTGAACGAAGAGGAGTGTTGTGGGGAGGAAATATAGTCATTCAAGTAATCATCAGTTTCACTTATACACAAAATACAAAACAATGCACATGCACAGAATTCAAACTTGCATTAAACAGTTTCACAGTTTCACAGCTACACGTACAGATACAACATAAAAATACAACGACTGAGCTTGCAAAAATCTACGACTCTCAGCTCAGAAGTCAAAGTACCAAGGAAGCGATAACCGGTATTTTCATTTATAATTACACATGACATGTATAATAAAGACACATCTCCCATCCCCAATCTCCCTTCTTCAAACTCCAAACTGTATAAAAAAAACATTATGCATACAATCACAGAGGAAAATTCCCATAATATATATTCATCTCCTCATCCGTCTTACAAAAAGGGTTGTCAAAGAGCCAAAAACGGTGGAAGATTGCCATTGCCATTGTTATTACATTATTGCATATTACATGAAATAATTCCATTGGTATTTGATATTTGAGCTTGAATTTTTTTCAAGTTGATGCACTCTGTATTTTTTATTACATTTTATATCATGTGTGTATTGTGTATGTATTAAAGATTAAAGGTATGAACAGGATTATAATGTGATGAATGTTGAATATTCATCCTAACAGAATTATTGCATGATGACATCTTATAACTACAAACACCAGTTACCAGTTACAAACGTCAATTACTTTGGATAATTTGCTTTATTGCCCGTGCAAAAAAGGGCATTCCTATTTATTTTATTTTGGATGTGCAAGAGTGTCAGAATTTTTTCAGAAAAACAACCAACAACCAACAACCTTTTTCTTCTCATCTTCTCAAGAGAACATGCCAAAATTTATGTCAGTAGTCAGTAGTGAGTACAGTAAAAAAGGAGGGGGAAACAAAGATGCACTCCCGTAAATTTAATGTTTTATGCATACATTTACGAATCCCTTATGCCTTAGACTTTATGCTGTAGTAGACTGTAGACTGTCGACTAGAATTCTAGAATGTGACTGGGAAGGAATTATAGATAGAATTCTTCGCTGAACATTGAACATTGAACATGGTTCACACATATGTACAAAAATGTTTTCATGTAAACTTTCCACGAGAAACTTTTCGGAATAGAATAGAAGAATCGGAATAGTGAATAGAAAGTAGAAAGTACGGAATGCCGAATGACGAAAAGGAAGAAGTGGAACTGGAAACTGGAAACTCAAAGCTCCGAAGCTGGGGAGATGAGAAGACGGTTAGAATTTACAATGATAAAATTCTAATGTGTGATGTGTGACGTGACTGATGGAAGATGGAGAGAGAGAGAGAGAGAGCGCCGGCATCAATACATTATGTAGATTACAAACACACATACATGTACATACATATAAAACCCATGTACACTTACATACATACATCAGTTGACTTTGAGTGAAAGAAAACGGAGGAGAAAGTACCACTAAAGCCAACAAGAAGAAAGGAAGAAGAAGAAGTGGAAGAAGAAGACTTTGTCAAGTTTCTAGAAGCCGCAGAACGTCTACATTCTGCATCGCCGTTTTATTCTTTTTACACAGACACACAAACACACACACACAAACTCGTTGTATTTACAAGTCACCAGACACAAGACACTAGACACTAGAAACTGTGACTAGCTTTGGTGGTTCTTTTTATTTGGAGAAAAGTAAAAGCTGACAGCTCGAGTGTACTTATTTAAGGTAAAAGAACTGATCGTGACAGCTAAGAAGCTCAGAAGGGTAGAGAGTAGAGAGTAGACAGTAGAGAAGAGCGTCTAACTCGCCCCACAAGCCACAAGAGATACAGATACAGATACAGATACAGATACAGATAGAGGATAGACCGATAGACGGATAGATAGATAATACTTTGAATCAAATGGATGAGGAAAGTAAAAGGATGATGACTCTACATTCTAACTAATACCAGTAAATGGAATACAAAAATGCGCCTCTCCATCTCTATCCTTATCTCGTATCTATCTTAGCCGCCTTGTCACAGATCATCCTCCTTTCCCTTTCCCTTTCAATAACACGTTCCGTAAGTATGCATGCACAGACAACTAAATGTTAAATAGGATTGCGTTGTTTCATTTTAACTTGGAAAATTTAAAATATACTTATATTTATACAATATGTATCATATGTCATAACTTGTTATAAAATTAGTAATCCTCAGTTAATAATTTATAAAAATAGTTATGCAAATAGACGCAAGATTCTAATAATAAAAATGGACCCTTGATACCTGATCTACTAATGAACGTTTAAATCTATGTGCCCGGTGCCCACACTCATTACTCATTACTCATCACTCACTCAAAATTCTACGTAACAACTAAATTCCACAAAGTGGAAATCTTTATTGAATGAATATAGGCGGAAAAAATACGCAAGATGTATTTTTATATTATTATTTAGTCACAATTTCACGAGTTTGATTATGTAAATTGTAAATGAAATGGTAACTTGAGTCTTGAGTCTGAAAATATAAAAAGGAACGAGCATAAAGAATAGAGAACGTTCAGATAACGTATCCATATAAAATGAGTATTTCTTCCTAAATTATAATAATCTGTTCAGTATTTGGAGAATAGGCAAGTCAAAACTATGGTACAGTATAGGTACAGTGTAGAGTGTATAGTGTAAAATACCGTCGTAATGGCGATAATAATGATATTTCAAAGAATAGATAAGTCCTCTTCTGCTTCCTCTCCAGGCGTTTAAACATGTGTAATGTATAATACTGTATAGCTTAGATACATGTAAAATGGACGCGTGTATATATGTGAACAAGTGCGTCTCTCTCATCTCTATAGTATTTTTAGTATCTCTAGTGTTTTTTCTTTTCCCTCATTCTCATAAAAAATGATAAACGAAGTGAAATTCGATCTATTTCCACATTCTAGTTTCAAGATATTTCTCGAATTTTTCCCCTTTTTCTTTTATGCCCTTCACCGTGTCTCTACCTCCTCCGTCTTGGCCTACACTGTACGTTCTCTGTTCCCTGTTTTATAGTCTACATTCTACGTTCTATATTCTGTATACTGTATACATTCCAGATTTTAAAATTTGAATCGTTCCACATCATGCTTCTCATAGTATGGATCGCGGATTCACAATCCACATATTGTCAATTGGTTCTGGTTTTGGTTTTTTGGTTCGCTTTTACTTTGACTATACTTTTTCTCTTTCTCTTGTTCTTCTTGTTCTTCTCTGACAGAAGGCAGAAGGAGCAGAAGAGTGTGAAGGAGTTGAGACAGCAGGAGAGTCAGAACCAGAGTCAAAGTCAAAGCCAGAACCAGAACCAGAGTTATACTCAGAAGTGGGAGAGCGAGGGAGAAAAATGTGTCAACTTTTGTGTAAGTACTTGTGGAAATAATAATTTTCTGCGTACACTCTTCTTCTCATGGTTCATGGGAGACCCACATATTTACCATCTTACCATCTTTCTCCATCTACTCTTTACTCTTAACTCTTCCAACATGGATACATTCCACAGCAAGCCAGAGGAGGAACAATGTACATGTTAGAGGCTCGAAGCTCGTAGCTCGAGACACATTCCCCTTTCTGCAACACACATTTATATATTATACCACACCAATATCCATAAATGTAATATATTATCTATTCTTAAAAGAATATTCCATGTTCTACATTCTACATTCTACATTCTACATCCTCTACATTCAACTCGAGACTCGAGACTAGAGTCTAGAGTCTAAAGTCTTAAGACTTGAGTGACTATGGATACGGCTATGGATTGTAAAGCATGTAGCATGTAGAATCCATGTTCAAGTTGGATGTTGGAAGTTGGATGTAGAATTTAGAAGATGGGCTGTTGTTGTACTCTAGAAATTTTTTTATCGATCTCTCACCACTTTCTCTTCCTTATATCTCCACATTCTACATTCTACATGTACAGTGTACACTGTACACATGTGTGTGTGTGCACATATTGATGACATCCTCATATACACACTCAACTTTCTTTCCTCCACACACTCACACAGACACAGACACACTTACACACAACATCTTCTTCTTTCTCTCCTTCTTCTTCTCCTATAAAAACTGAAAGATCCGGGCTAAAGAAAAACCTTTTACGGGGTTTCTTGCAAACTCACCATAAAACAGTTCCGTATAGTCCTATTCTGTCTATCGTTTTTTACACGACAACTCCTCACCCAGTACTGTGTATTCTATATTCTGTATTCTAGATATAATATGAAATATAAAAAGAAGACGAACAAGAAGAAGCTGCCAATGGACATATATACATGTACATTCTACATACCTACATCCACACAGCATTTAACGGACTTATCCTATCCTCTATATTCTTTATGTACCGTTTTAATACTATACAGGATACATGATCACGTATGGAGTATGGAGTATGGAGCATGGACGTGTATAATCTGTATAGTGTGTGTGCGGTGTGGTGTGGTGTAAGTGTAATAGTATTTTTTATCCAATACTCAATCCAATGTGGATGAAAGTCATCGTTAAGGAAAGAGGAAGAGTAAAAAGTAAAAGGTTTCTGGTGAAGGAGAGAAGGAGAGAAGGAAATAAAGAAAGAAGGAGGAAAGAAAAAAAGGCGGAAAGTAGACTGAAATGTAGCTACATTTCTTCATCTTTTTCCTTTTTCTACCGGCTGGGCTCTTTTGTAGTCAGTAGACAGACCCTTTTCTAAGCCACTACACTAGTCCAACTTCCCATTCTACTGTCATTGCCATTCTCATTCCCACTATCACTACCATATCCACAACCCACTAAGAAATACGCAACTGAGAACTGAAAACCGGGACTGGGTTCCATATAATGAGACACATGATGAAAAAAGGGATTTAGTGAATTTTTTTTCGCAAGAGTTTTGATCCATCCGGATTCCTCGTGTCACTTCTTATCTCTCCAGATGACTCTCCCCTGTTCTCTGCCGTCCTACACACCATACACTATACACCATACATACACTCTTCCACTCACAAAGATATATCGAATATAGAAATATACATACATAATACATATATAGGATGCCCATCGACATGTATTTACTATGTACATTGTACATACATATGTTTATACGAAGACCGATCAAACTTTTCCACATCTTTTGAGTCTTTGACTTACAATTGGAATTCTCCCTCAATCTCTATCTTCTTCTTCCTATTTCCTATACATTTGTATACTTATACTTTTATAAGTATTATAAGTATCCACACTGTCCTATCACTAGTTTAGCAAAAATATAGAACAAAACCGAAGGGACCGAAACATAAGACATAAGACATAAGACCCAAGCACAAGTAAAACCAAAACTAAAACTAAAGTAAAGTCTCATTTAATCCCACCGATCGAACTTTGTTAAAGTTGACATTACCTATACCATAGAGAGGACAGTGTACAGTTTACCATGTACAGTGTATAGTATTTTGGAATTTCCTTCGTTATTCCTTATCCTTCCGACTCAATCTCTCATTTTCTTCCTCTAGTTTTCATTTCACCTTTCCCTTCTTCTTCTCCTTCCTTTTCTTCATCCTTCCTCCTTTTAATAATAATCTATCTATCTATTAGCTATACTCTATTCCTGTATCTTATATGTATATCTATTACTAAACGTACACTTAATAGCCATATTATCTGTATCCGCATAAACTGTTTTAATCTCATTCTAGTCTCGAGAACTTATTACTTATTAACTATATTAATAATAAGCGAATTATTAAAACTGTGAATTACAGCAAGATGAAACCGAAACCTTTTCTTCATGTACAATAGTCAAACCTTCAATCTACAATCTACAACATCTATATGTAGAAAACTTAACCCTGAACAAAAATAACCAACTGGATATTTTAAGAGAACTAGAATTGAGAAATATGAAAAATTAGAGGTTAAATTTTCGATAAATACCTCTGAGAGATATATTTTTATGTTTTTGTTGTCATCCAAAAACTAAAACATGTTAAAATTTGATGAATAACTAGGATTTTTTATTATTATTCTATTTTCTACATATTATCCTATTGTGTTGTTGAATAACCTCTCATTCATGTAATGATACGTTTAGGGTTTAGGGAATACTCTTATCAAAGAAGAAAAGTGGAAATCAATAAATACATGAACAGTATTTGACAGTATGAGAAACTTTAGTACTTTAGTACTTCATTATTTATTTTTTGGAGAAATTGCGATGTACTTGCAATTTTCTAGAGAATAGAGAACATCGAATACAGCAATAATTAAAACATAATACAGTATTGAAGTTTCGTTTTTTGTCTCAAGTCTCAAAGTTGTATGATTTAGTATACGCATAGGAAAAGGTTATAATACATATATGATATAGGTAATATATGATACATACTACGAGAGCATAACGAGTTTAATAAGTTCCAACTTCCAACGAAAACCCCACCATGGTAATTCATATCCTCGTCATGTTTAATTCAAGATGCAGAGGAGCTACCACATCTATAAAAAAATGCAAATCCTATAGCTATAACCAGAACCGATGTATTTAGTAGTTAGTGCTGATATAAAATATAAAATACAATATTATATAAGTAGAGCCAAAGTCAAACTTTTTACTATAATATTATGCGTACGGAGTAGATAGATAGAAAAATAGATAGATAGATAGATGGATAGATGTACGATATCATGCCATATATATTATGTCCTATCATATCTTTTCATACAAGTCACATTACATAACATAACAATGCATAGACATACCTACTGCCTACATATCTACATCCATACAGATAGGCTTAAAACTTGCGATCATCTAACTCTTCTCTCTCTCTCTCTCTCACTCTTTCTCATCTAACGGTAAACAAATGGATGGATGGATAAATGATATAGGAAGAACCGTGCCTTTGTATGTAGTGATAAAACACTAGAAGAACAAGAAGGAGGTGGAACGTCATGCATGAATCTTTTAACTGTCTCTAAAAACTCTCATCTTCAGTCTTTAGACTTGAATCGTGGTTGTCGAGCGTCGTGTTGAGAACACACCATTTTATTATTATGATGTAAAGACAATGAAAGAAATAGAAAAGAAAAGGACGCTGGATCTAAACAGTAAGCACAGTAGGCATCAACATCATCATCATGCATATTGCATGTGTCATAAATACAACACATAATATTATGATTTAAGTAGACAGTAGACAGAAGATTGAACACTGAACGCTGAACACACGGTTTTTTTTCTTTTCTTATACTCTGCACGTTTCTGCTTCTTGTACACTGTGTGTAAAGAAACATATTAAATATATTTATTACAGTTTATCATACACCATACACACATGTACAATGTACATACATACTAGATACTAGTAAGAGCAATGCAAAAATATTGTACTGTATTAACTATTAACGCCTTGCTCATCTTGCTCATGTTTTTGTCTATTGGCGTTTGTATTTGTATTTGCTTTGAGCTTTGAGCCTCGTCAACGTCTCAAGTTTGAAATGAATAGAGCACAAAGTCACAAAAGCAAACATACGACCAAGTCACGAAGAGAAACATGATAAGGAAATTGGAAAAGGAATTCCCTAGATTAAAAGCTTATAGCTTATTGCAATTAATTGCCTATGTTTCTAGTTTCTAGAATATAGAATTATTTATTTAGTTCCATACCCTCTCATACTCAGAGCTACATTTCCATGTTCCCCCTGATTTTGATAAGAAAATGGCATTTTTGGCAAGTATTATAAATTATAAATATCTATAATATATTATTTAGATATGTAAATCAATTGATTATTAATATTTTTTTTCTGTAAATTATTGATAGTGGATAATTTTTTTACTTTTTGAGATAAATTATAAATATATTCGTCCTCTCTCTCTCTCTCTCTCTCTCTCTCTCTCTGCTTTTCAGTTCTCTTCTCTTGCTTTTTTTTTCTTCCAGAACTTTGAATCATATACATGATATGTATCGGTTGATATTTTGTACCTAGATTCTAGTGTCCCTATAACCTTTAATATGATTAAATATTATACATTGTACCCACAACCAGGTTTTTCAGAGGCTTCTTTCATTCCCTATTTTTTTCGTCCATATCCACTGTCCATTATCCCTGGAAAAAAGACGGCAAAACTCCCACTAAATACTAAATGTACAAAAGGATATAGATATTATAATGTATATTTAAATGGTGGAGACTATTCGAAAAAATCTTTGTGTATGGAGAATGGAGAAGTAAAATCTTTATATTTACATACTAATATGTAATATGTCATTCACTGCACTACACAGACAATGTGCTTGTCCACATCTATATCTCTATATAAATACATTTTACACTACAACTCCTTCGTGCGTATTTATTACAAGCTATAAGACGTATCTATCTATCTACATTCTACATTCAGCATACTCCTACTCCACAATATCTAGAAGCTAGAACATATGCGAGTAAGTACTTGTACTCATACAGATTACACATTAAACATAACTGCATACATACATTTTGCTTTGTACTTGTGTACCAGAGGAGTTGAATAAGAAGTAGAAAAAGAAGAGAGAGAGAGAGAGAAAGAGAGACGAAGAGGCAGCTGTACTATAGTAATAATATGTAAAAAGGAGGCATAATGCATGTACAACGACAGAGCGAGAGAGAGAGAGAGAGTATGTATTATGTATTATGAAGATATTGTACACTGTACACATTAAACATAGAGTCATACACATACACGATCCTTTTGCTTTTCATCTTTTGCTTCCAGTTCTCACTCTACCTTCGATCCTTTGGGTTCTCAATACCTTGTCTTCCTTATACCGGCATATCGTCTCGTAACGTGGTGTGTTTGAGAGAGACAGAGAGAAGGAAGAAGAGATTTCCCAAAAGAGTGAAAGACTTTTAGACTACTTTCAGACCCAAAATAAAAATTTGAACAAAGAATCTAGAATACAGAAAGATACGACATACTGTTATACTGTTATTTATACATAATAATTCCTTGTGAATGTAACAACTAACAACAACATTGAAACGAATTGAATTCAACTCAACTGAACTGAATTGAATTTCAGACTAGACGAAACTATAGACCAGTTTCAGCTTCGGGTTCCAGTTTACAAATAAATTATTGTGAACTACCTCTATTTTTTATATATTGTACATTGTGTATTGTATTGTGTATTGTATATTGTAAACTGTAGTGAAAGACAAGTAGAAGAAGAATAAAAAAAGTAAAATAGAATAAAAATACAATTTAAAGTGGCTCCTTTTCTTGTGCACTTGCAGTGAATTTTATCAAGTGCTTTGCTTGTTTTTCTTCTCCTGAGTTTTTCTACCAATTTTTTTTACGTAGATACTCCGGCATCAACTTCAACATTGACATTAAAGTCCAAACTCCAGACTCTATATAATATAGACTGTAGCATTCTCATATTATTACATAAAAAATACTGAGATTCAACATTAAAGATTCAAGTGGTGCTTGTACCAAACCAAACCAAGCCAAGCCAAACTGATATACTGTGCAGTGTACACATACAATATTATACATTATAGGCAAAAAAAATTATTATAGAGAAAATTTGCCGGGAGTCAACACACGGAGAGAGAGCGAGAGAGAAAAGTTTCCTTCATGCGCTGCTCCCTCCACTTCCTTACTTACACACTCGGAGACATTTCATATCTAAATCCGAAACCGAACCGGAATCCATGACCCAGCCAATCTCAAAAGTAGGAATACGAGTACAACTTCAACTACAAATACAACCTAAGTGTATTCAGTGAGGTAGACTATTTTTTAATCCCACAAGGTAAAAGCAAGTCAAAGAAGGAAAAAAGAGAAAAAGTGGAAAGGATCAAGAAAGTTTCTCTATCAATGTGACACACTAAGTTGATTTAATTTTCTCAGATAATTTTATTATATATTATACTACTACATCCTATACTCTCCCACTCTCCGCTTCTTTTAACGTGAAAGTTCCGTCAATTACAATTTCAAGTACGAGTAGAATTCGGATTGTGATTTCCCATTTTTTTTTCAAGTCAAGTCGATTTAGACTTTTGATTCCAATTCCAATTATAGTGATACAGTGGACACAACAAACAAGACAAGAAATAAAGACAGATTGAGAATTGAGAGAAAGACATTCTTCCTCATCTTCTTTTCCAGGAACACTAAAGACTAATGGAACAAAATTGATTGATTTTCCAGTCCCAGTACGACAAGAGTAGAGTAAAGTAGAGAATCAATCGAGACATATAAATATATATTATATACATCTATGTATTTAATATCTACGCCTATGTGACTCGTCTTGAAATAAAATAAGTTTTACCTTTGGTCAAAGGTCAAAGGAAGGCAACTGTCATCTCATCTATTGAATTCCTACTTTCATCATTCAACATTATCCATTTTACTAAGGTAAGGAAGGAAAAGCACTCTGTTATATTATATTATATTATTGTTTTTTACGTAACGTTACTAATAAGATTCGATATTCTATATTATGTTCTGTATATATTATATAGTCTATAAGGTATCAGTATCTCTGTACTCTGTACATTTACTGAGATGATCCTGTACTTGAAAAAAATATGAACAAGAGCATTTCATATCAATTGTACGCGCATCTTACATCTTGCATGTACATTGTACAATGTGCAGACAGCAGAGTACATGGTATTATATTCTCTGTCTGTTATAATTTGTGATTTGGGATTTGGCACATTTGGTTTTTTTCTACCCATGTGCCGCTCTTGCATTTCTTACATGGATAAAATGGATAGAATTTGTCATTCAACTACAGTTATCAGTCGCTTGTCATTGATATTAAAACATACAAAAACATGCTCTTATATTTATGATGAAATAGAGATGTAAGATTTATATTATGTATGATAGTATATAATACACAGTCAGTTGTATTTAATTTATCCTCAATATTTCCAGTATTCCACACGACAAATCAAATATGTAAAGAGGAATTGAATAGGGTATTAAATTTTAAGCTTCACTAATAATAATAATAATAATAATAATAATAGTGATATGATGATAATAGCACACTTGAAGCATGTGTTTTGTTTTTTATAATACTTTGGAATAATAAATAATATCTATATTGAAATAAAAGCTTCTACATCGTCAATCATCACCATTCTCCCTACTACCCATTATACACTTTGAACTGATTAATTAAATCTAAATAAAATAAAATATTATTACTACTTTAGTACTTTTTAAAAGTAATGATATCCTACCCCCTCATAAAATCCGTATCCGATGGCGTCGGAGTCGGAGTCCACCTAGAGAAATAGCAATTACTCTGGCTAAGAGAAATGGCTATTACTCTGGCTAAGAGAAATGGCTATTACTCTGGCTAAGAGAAATGGCTAT